>JAALXH010000195.1:0-152346 GCA_012977735.1 Fusarium tanahbumbuense
AGCAACCATGGTGTAGTGGTTAGCATTAACGCCTTCCAAGCGTTAGAGTCGGGTTCGATTCCCGATGGTTGCATTTCTTTTTGTCTTTTTTGCCTTTTCTTTTTGCTCTATTGATCATATTATTCTTTTTGGCTTTTAAAAGAGATGTTTATGAGGCGTGGTGTTGTGGTCTTTGGATCAGTGATGATGCGTCTCCGCCTGAATCGGTGTGCATGTTTGGGAAAGAAGTCAGGTAAACTTCTGGCGGCCGAACCCTCCTTCCCTTATTGTCATGGTGGAAGATAGGATGGGCCGTCCAACCAATGGATAATCGCTTTGAAGACACCCCCTGGAACCCCTTCTCTAGGTATGGGTGACTTTGTGAAGGTCTTCAGCTGGGTGAAGTCTGACCTTATCTCGAAAGGGAGCGCGAAATCGGACAAACGAGTTCAGCGGTCGTGCAGTATCTATGTAGTTTCAGAGCTCGCGCTCAGGCGAATGGCGGCGTCGCAAATCCTCACTCACGTTGCTTGCCCTTATTCTCTTATATGACCCTCAAAGCCAATCCGTAGGTGAAGTGGGCGCATTGTAACTGATGGTTAAGCGATAGATACTCAAGCATAGAACTCCTCCAGTCGCTGATATGTCGGCTATCTGTTAGAGGCTCACAAGCATTGAGAATGACTGGCAGTGCTATGATCTCAGTCAACGTTGCAGGCAATAAGGAGGCTGCCGTTGTAGTGACTTGGGCACGAGTATCCGACAAAGAGTAGCAGAGAAAACGGAGGTCATCGCCCCCAGCCTGACTCGAAACCTCGCCATGAGAACAAGCACCAGAGTGTGTGAAGGAGGCGAGGAATCATCGCTGCTCACATACCAGGGTATCAGAGAACTTGGTCACTCATACTTAGGGACGAAACAATTTGGCAACTCCGTGCCAACTTATACCAGCATCTAGAACATTATTGTCTTGTACTAAAGCCAAGTGCAACCTGTTGCTACCCAATAGTCGTAGCCAGCTTGTCACATCTGTTCTGTCACAACTTCACTTATATGCGGTGCGAGATGTATTCATAACAATTTAATTCTTGTGCTATTATTATATCATGTCTAGCATGTGGCTATCTAATTCGTATATCTTTATGCAGTTGTTTAACTGCTATGTTCATATTGTTCATTTACATCTCAATAGCCAACTTGCTGCGAGCTCGCAACTTGTATCCGTACTTGAACATGACGAAAGGAATCAAGCTCAGAACAGTACCGAACAAGGCAAGAATGAGACCAGCGTATTGGCTACCAACGTTGTGGAAGAAAGCGTTGGCGAAAAGAGGTGTGACAGCACCGAGAGTGTTTCGCATAAGACCCTGTCCGGCAATGGCAGACGAAGAGCTTTCACCGTAACAGTCGGCGGTGTAACTGTATGTACTCTCGAAGACGAAGTAGATACCGAAAGCGATAGGGGCGAGACCGATGGCGGGGCCAACCCAAGAGACGTGGGAGTACTGAGTGAAGCTGTAGATGAAGAGACCGATGGGGAGGAACATGGCTCCGTACATAGCACCGTAGAGACGGGCTTCGGGGGTGACCTTGACATCGGGGTCGGCGACGAGACGGTCGAACTTGCGCATCTGCCAGTGGTGAGCCAACCAACCGAGGGTGGTACCAATGCAGAGAGAGATGTAAGGAAGACCAGAGACACCCTCACCCCAGCCGTGGTGCTCCTGGAAAGTGATAGGGATGACCGAGAGGAACAGGAAGACAACAGCCCAGCAGAAAGCAATCCAGAGACCGAAAGCAAAGACGACAGGCTCAGTTACGAGCATGTGAATAGCCTTGACGGAACTGGCCTTAAGCATAGCCTGCAGACTGGGAGTCAAGATGTCACCAGCGGAGACATATCGCTCATCACCAGTAGCTTGTCGGAGAGCCTTAGCGCGCTTGTGAAGAGCGACACCACCACGAGTCTCAGGGAAGTAGAAGAAGATGACAAGCAGGAGAGGAACATTGGCAATGCCCTGAATACCCTCAATCCAGCGCCATCCGATAGACTGGTTGATGAAACCAGCGTAGATGGGAGCAGCAACAGTTCCAAAAATAGCGACCCAAGAGAACATGGCCATGGGGCGACTTCGGTGGTGAGGCTCGTACATATCATCGAAAGTACCGCCGACAAGAATGGTACCGACGCAACCGAAAAGACCGAGGAGGAGTCGAAGTCCGATGATGGTGTTGATGTCCTGAGCGAGGGCGAGGCCGATGAAGAGGAGCGAGAAGCACAGGAATGAACTGGCGTAGACAACCTTTCGGCCGACCAATTCACAGAAAGGAGCGAGGACCATGGGCGCGATGGCACAGCTGATGTTGAATGTGAAGAGACCTAGTTGACCCTTAATGTTGGGCGCGTCGAGTTCCTCACACATGCTCGCGATACCGGAACTGTAAGCGGTAGTCGCAAGACCGATGAACAGGGTCATCAGGTTCAGGATCGTAGAGATGGATCGCTTGTACCAAGGGTTCCAGTTGAATGGGTTCTCCTTGTCTCCTGAAGCAAAACCAAGCACGATGTATTCCTTTCCATGCTCCTTGACAACCTCTGTTAGAGTAAGAGGCATGTCAATGTCGACCGTCTTGATAGCACCGAACTCGGGGTCGATAGACTCATTTTCGTCGTTGACATACTTACCACCGACGATACGTCCAGCAAGGGGTTCACCCTTTTCGTTCTTCAGAACCTCGACATCTGTAGAGTCTGGGTCTGAAGAGCTCTTCTCCTCACTGTTGGCTAGCGAAGGCTGCGCGACAGAGTTCTTTCGCGAAGGGGGAGCTACAGAGTTCTTTCGGGAGGTAGGCGGCACAGCAGAATTTCTCCTCGTTCCCACAAACGAGTTTGCTCTGGAGTTGGCGTAGAAGCTGGTCGGTCTGGAGGCCGAGGGGGATCCTATGGGGAGAGGGGAGCCCGGTCTGGAGTTTGGGGCAGAGAATGAGGGGATGTAATTAGACATGGTGGGCTATGTCTTGTGGGTTATGTGTGATAACGGAAAGGGGAGATGTGACTGTTGACTTAACAGAGGAAGAAAGAGATAAGAGATATAAGAAGGACGACGATACTTCGTCTTTTCCTTGCTAGTGTTGGTATGATGACATCGATTGCCTTGCCTTGACTACTTGCCTTATCATCGCACGTTCTTCATTGTCTGGCCGTTGTACGGTGGAGTTTTGTGCTTCTGGTCCACTATACGACCATGAAGCCGCCGAGGTATCGGTGGGCATTGCATTCCCATTTCTGAGTCGTGTTACTAAAAGACCAGATGAAAGGTGACGATCGTCTAGCATTAGCTTCAGGGGCAACATGAACTAGAACATTTGCCTCTTTTCCAGAAGACTAGTTGACAGTTAATCATGATGAATTACATTTTTCTTGGTGGCCATTTGAAGAGTTGTCGATGTTTTTTGCACCAACGGTCCCTTTTCGGACTTACAGGTAAGGAATAAGACAGGCGGAGCCTCCGGGAGCGCCGGTCCGCCGAAGTGTGGGTCTCGGTCCGAGAAGGTATGACGTCTTAAGGGCCCGATATCTCGGCGTTAATTGAAGATCTGATCCTCTTTATTTCCCTATCAGTGCTGAAGCTGAGGCCCAAACTCCAGAGATTGGAAATTTTATGGCCGTGAATGTTGGAGATATAGCTATAGTGGAACTTGTCGGTCAAGTATAAAGCGGTGATGCCTTTTCCTTTGCGTCACTGAGGTTTTTCTCGTCTTTCTCGGTAGATATCAAGACTCCGAGTCTGACTCGCGTACCGGTGCCAAGGTGCTGAGTACATCTGTCATGAGGCTCCGGGAGGGTCAGGGAAGGGCAGGGACATGGGAGGGTCCCTTTGTTCCGCCCTGATATGCCCTAGCACATCGTATGCCATACGCGCGATCCTCAAGTCTTGGCGAGGCGATTGAAGGATTCAGTCGTTCGATTGAGGCTATTTGCATTGATGGTGTTCTTCTGTTGGGCAGTGACAATGACCTTTTGTTTTGTTCTGAGGCGACAGTTGCAGAATGCAGACCTCACGAGAAGCAAAGCAATGGATGGGATGCTATACTATACGATGTTATACGATACTGCATCTATTCCCGTCACTAACCGTTGGTATGAGAAACTAGCAAACAATCTCGATGCCACGATGGCTTCAGATTCATGACAACAAAACAAGTCTTGCACCCGGTCTTTCTCGCGCTCATTCCAAACAAATCCGAAGCGGAATTCCAGCACCCCTGACCCTGTGACTCCACTGATAAGGAGAGAACTGCCGTGAGGCTCCCGGTGGATACAATCCTCGGTGAGGCGGTGGATCCGTGAAGAGATCTTCCTTGGCGCGATGCAGGGATGAGACGGCGCTAAGAAAAGCTTCCATTACGGGTTCCAGAGAATCTTTTAAGGCAAATCAAAGATTGTTTTGCACTAGATGACGACATGTTGATGTATTTGAAGCTAAGACTTTGCTTAGACTTTTGAAAAGTTTGACAGGAGATGAAGCTCCTAACGATGTGGGTTGAGCAGTTAAGCAGTGTTGCAATTGCACTGACTTGATAATTAGAGCTTGACGTTTACAATTTTACTCGGTATGTCCGTGAGTTCGGTAAACTGGAACGGTATTCGTAAGCTAGATGATTGAAGAATTTCGAGATCGGCGTTCTTTAAAACGTGGTTGACATTGTCACTCCGCCGCCACAACGGTTCAGTGAGTTGGAGTGACAGTTTGTACCAACAATCCGGATCATTTAAATTAAGCTTAAGTCGCCTGTAACTGCTCAGGTCACTGCTTAGGTCTTCATTTGACCGAGAAAACAGTTGCATTGAATTAATCACATACATGATGTGAAACTGGAGTTGGCGTCGTAATGCATATGGTTAATCTCAGTCATAGAAAATCTCATACCCTGGAGCTGACAAGCGACAACTAAACACAACCTCAATTACAGCAGTGAATTACATATGAGTGATATGTGATCTCTATGAAAAGTGAAGACGGAATCATTAAAAGAAATAAATGCATTTTTCAATGACATCTGCGGCAAACGCGCATCTGATGATATCAGTGGAGAGATCACATGATCCCCACTTCTAACCAGAACCATAAAACCAATATACCCTCAACCCCTCCTTGACATCGTTATCACCACCAAACCGTCTATCCATATCCACATCAACTCAAAATGGTCTACACAATCGTCGTTCACCTCTACGCCAAGGACGATGAGGAGTCCCTCAAGAAGCTCACCGCCAAGCTGATCGAGGCTAGCCGTGTCTACTCCCAGGACAAGGAGACTCTATCTTGGCACGTTATGCAGTCCACCTCTGACAAGCGCGCCTTTACCATTGTTGAGCGATACGAGCAAGAGAGCGTAAGTAAACCAAAGTACAAGAAGGAAGTAATGTACTGATTAGTTGTGCAGAGCCAGGAGTATCATCTCAACAACCCCTACTGGAAGACTTTCGACCCTTACGTCATTCCTCTGCTCGAGAAGCCCATGGACTTGAGACGTTTTGAGGAGCTTGATACTAGCAAGGACGTCGAGGTTCCTCAATAGATTAGTCAATTGGCTATAGAAGATCTCTTATAATAGAAAACCTCAAATTAAGATATCCAATATCAAACGTCGTCATCAACTGAGTGGAGTCATCATGATACAAAGTGGAAACCCCATGATAAGCTCACTTACTATAATTCAACTCAGGATAATCAGGCAAATGCCATCCTCCCTTTTCCTCACTCGAGAACCTCGAGACCAAAGCCGGAATCCTCAAAAGACAAATCAACCAAGCAAACCACTGAAGCACAGTAACGCCCCACTGCGTATCCGGTATAAACGTCTTGATAACATTCAACTTGACATTCTGAACCTCATCGATAAACGGCCGTAGTGTGTCATCATAGTTCACAAATGCTAAAGGTAGATCATCAGGGTTTCGACTGATTTCTCCAGCTAGGACGTATGCTCCCACGAAACTCGCTGTGGTTCCCATGCCGCTGAAGGGTGAGGGGCAATGTGCTGCGTCGCCGAGGAGGACTACTCGGTTTTTGGACCAGAGGGGAGTTTGCACTTGGACGACTTCTTGGGAGTAGAAGTTTTGAGTAGTTTGCATTCCTTTGAGGAAACGTTCGATTTGCCATCCTGCGTTGCGAAATCTTTGAGACCAGAATTCTTTCTGTTGTTCGACAGTTCCTTTGTGAATGGCGGATGTTTCAGGAGAATCATCTTTCAGGATGAGATAGACTTGAGTCTCAGTTGAATTGTGTGTTCGACGAAAGATCATTCTCCCTTCTGAAGCAGAGTATGTCCTTCGGATATTGGTATCACCCTCCTCTCGTGGGATGAAATAATACGCCATGTGAAGACCAAGTTGGCGATAAGGATCTGGCATACCCGGTGGATTGATCGCTCTTCGAATCCTTGAGCCCTGTCCATCAGCACCAACCAACAAATCAAACATATCGGAAGTTCCATCCGAGAAATAAGCATAAACCTGCTTATCATCCTGCTTAAAGCTTTCAACAGTCTTATCAAACATATACTCCACATCATCCTTGGTAGCGTCATACAAAATTCTCACAAGATCACCTCTCATGATTTCATACTCTGAAGTAACAGATTGAGCGCCTTTGCCTGATTTGTTGGCCATGACTGTACCGATGATCTTTCCGTTAGTGTCGACGAAGCCTACGCCTGCTTCGTCGACGAGCTTTGAACGGATGACTTCATCGAGACCCATGCGTTTGACCGTTTGGATTCCTTGTTCGCGGAAATCGATCTGGGCCCCTGTTGCGCGAAGGGCTGGGAAGCGTTCGACGATTGTTACTTGATGGCCTAGACGGACGAGCCAAAAGGCTAATGCTGGGCCGGCGCAACCACCGCCGCAGATTAAGACTTTGAGAGATGTCATTGAGTGGTGATTACAATTTTCGTATTGAAGTATAGAGTGTTTGATCTGCTTTACAAAAGTCTTGGCAGGGGTCTTGTTCACTTAAAAGCACCAACTCGGATAACTCGGATGAGGCGTTCACTTGTAAGACGGCTTATTCCAGATCCGATTGTGAGTGCATCCTATCAGAAAGCCTGTTATACGAGAATCAATTACACGCTCTATTAGATATGATTCCATTGAAGCCTTCAAGAATTCTCCGAGATTAATACCTCTCCAGGTGGCACAATGTGGTTAATCACACGTTCTTGCAGGCGTTGTTAGCTCTCACCTGTACAATTTTGAGAGTTGGTGACATTGAGATCCTGATTGCGCACGGAGTCCTGATATTTGGCGATCTTGCACTTGAGACAAATTCACCCGTGAATTCTGTAAGTGAAATGTAAGTGAATTGTTAGTGATAGTGATGTCGGCGATAGTTGATCTTTGATCGGGTTTGGCATCGGGTCTGACCCGGAGGCCATTCTCGGGAAAGAGCATATGCGGGGTCACCCCGACTAATACCACCCTCTCGACTTCGGTCCCTGGGACGATTAAATACCAGTTGCTTCAATTCTCTCAGAAACTAACGATCATAAAATTTCACTAATTCACAATGGCGACTAAGAACTGGAAAGAAGTTGCTGCTCAAAAGCGGCAGAAGCAAGCAGAAGACATCGCAGCCTTTGTCTCGGCAGAGTTGTCCGATGCCGAACAACGAAGGGAGTACCACAGCTCAATCACGGGGATCGACAATATTACTCTGTTGGCAGGAAAGATTGGCCAAGGGGATTATTCCACTGAGGATGTCACGAAGGCTTATATCTCACGGTGAGTTACATTGGCGCAACTTTGTCGATGTGTACTGAGATGGTTATGTGTAAGCGCGATTGAGGCACACGAGAGAGTAAGTCGATTGAGGCTCCTGATAATTGATGAACGCATGCTAACATAAGTACAGACGAACTGGTAAGCCATTTCAAAGATATCTGGTATAAACAGTCATATTGATCAGAAGTTTAGCCTCACTGAGATCCTCTTCAATGATGCTCTAGCTCAGGCCCGAGAGCTCGATCAGTACTACACCAAAGAAGGCAAGACAAAAGGACCCTTCCACGGTATACCAATTAGCTTGAAAGACCAGTTCAATGTTAAAGGACACGATACTACTCTAGGCTACACTGGCAAGTCTTTCAAGCCAGCGACTGAAGATGCAGTTCTGGTCAACATCCTCAAGAAGCTGGGTGCTGTCGTAATTTGCAAGACCAACCTTCCACAGAGTATCATGGTAAGTGAACGCGATCATATGGCGATGATGGTAGCTAACAGGTATTAGTGGGCCGAGACTGATAACCCTCTCTGGGGCCTGACTGAAAACCCGGTTATTCCTGGTTACACACCTGGAGGTTCGACGGGTGGTGAATCAGCTCTTTTGTATTCTCAAGGAAGCCTTGTAGGGTTTGGATCGGATTTGGGTGGCAGTATTCGTATGCCAGCTCATTTGATGGGGTTATATGGCTTCAAGCCCAGTGTAAGTCTCCCACTCCCTCGACGATTCTGTCTAACAAGATGCAGAGCCCTCGTCTGCCTTACTATGGTGTACCTGTCACAACCGACGGCCAAGAGCATGTCCCCTCATCAATTGGACCACTCGCGCGTTCAATGTCTTCAATCCATGATGTGACAAAAGAGATCATTCTTCAAGAACCTTGGACGCAAGACTGTCGCTGCGTTCCCATCCCCTGGCGCCAGGGTGCATACGACGATGTCCTACACCGCAAATTGACAATAGGCATCATTCGAGACGATGGAGTCGTGAAGCCCCATCCTACCATCTCTCGCGTACTTGAAGAGACAGTCACAGCACTCCGATCTGCCGGCCACGAAGTAATCGAATGGATCCCCGATCGCCACGCAGAGGTCATCGAAGTCATGGATGCTTACTTCACCGTCGACGGCCTCGAAGATGTGCGTCGCGACGTCGAAGTAGGAGGCGAACCCATCATCCCTGCTGTTCAGGCCCTCGTCGACCGTGGAAAGGCCATTTCTGTCTTTGAGTACTGGCAACTCAACAAGCGCAAGCGGGAACTCCAACAAGCCTACCTAGAGAAGTGGAACAATGCCATTTCGGCGGACACTGGTCGTGTTGTGGATGCGCTCATAACACCTGCTTTGGTACACGCTTCTGTGCCGCATAACAGTATCAAGTGGGTTGGATACACCAAGGCGTGGAATCTGCTCGACTATACAGCTTTGGTGATTCCGGCTGGGAAGGTCGAGCCGCAGGATCTCGAAGCGAATTGGGATCATGAGACCAGGAATGAGAAGGATGAGTGGTGTAAGAAGCTTTGGGAGGAGAGGAAGGAAGAGATGGCGAAGCATCGCTTACCGGTGGACATTCAGATTGTGGGAAGACATCTGGAGGAGGAGAAGGTGTTGGCTGTTGGTAAGGTTATCGATGACCTTTTGCGTAGTCGATCTCAATAGTTCATATTCAGATCAGGATCATACAGAGACTTGAGTGCACAGGGATATAGAGAGATGTTAGATTCAAGTGGAGTCTAGACTTTGTTATTTTAGACCTTGCTATTATAAACTCTTGTTATTCTTAGTCTTTCTTATCCTAAGGCTCTCCTGACTTTAGACTTGTCTTATCTTTAGTTCCAGTAAGACTCAGCTCGGTTTACATATTAGTATTTCGCCGCAAACAGAAACCGAGTACTCTGTCTATCCTCATCTAACAGCGGTTGCATCATGCCCAGGCCCTGTTCCTGAATTGCCAAATCATCATTTCGTGCTTTCTTAACCGGATTTAACTCGGACTCTCGCACCGCTGCGAGCTTGTCCTCCACCTGGCGAAGCCTTGAAGAGTTGGCCGCATTGAGTTTTTGGAGCTGCAATGATCGAAGATGAATTTTGCGTACTGTGGTGTGGGCGAAATCCAGGCAGCCGCTCCCGCTCTATGTGTAGCGTTACTTCTCTTTTCACTGCCTTAGGCAGCCTAAGATGGAGCATAAGGAATAAAATATTTTAGATAATTTAGACAAGTTTAGATGCGTATTTAGTCTAGGTAATCCATTTTAGTGCCTCGGCCTTTGGAAGGCGATTCTTCTGTTCGGTGAAACGGCTGCCTCTTCATTGTCCGTACTTCTGAACAAACTCATGAAACACAGAAGTGTCATACGTAGCCACGCGCTGCAAGTAAGTAGACTTCTCGGCCTCTTCCGTTCCACTAAGCTCAATCATCCTTCGCGATAAAGCAATCACTTCAGGAGAGTGCCTCGCGATGCCAAACCATTTTCGTTCATCTACTGGTATCCGCTCGAAAGCATTTATCCAGAGAGAATCCCATCTGTCAAGGGAGCGTAGGACCATGGATATGTAGTCAGGTGTCGTGATGGATGTGCGACAATGAAAGACGTGACGCATCAGACCTATTTAGAGATTAGTAGTGAGCCTGACTTTGGGTAGGGGAAGATGAACCTCCGCTGATGAGAAACAAATCTGTGGGATCCAACCTTCCAAAGGACTCTGTGAGTGAGTCCCAATCATCTGAAAGTAGTCCAGATACAGCCTCGCAGCGATTCGATGGATATGCTCTCGTTAGTTTATATCTAAGTCCTTCAAAAGCCACACCTGAGTCCGCCTCCCATAACTCGCTCAAACAAGGAAGATGTCCCGCCATTTCCTTCACAGTCATAGCAGGTGGGTGATTGCAGAATAGACTCATAAGTGTATCATTGGTAAACGTCCAAGAAACCACTCTGATACAAGTCTCTCGATGGACAAACTCCTCCCAGCTCACCTCCTCTGGGGCATGTTTGAGACCAACCACACCAGTCTTTCTCAACACTGCCACAAGCGTTGGTATGCGCTTACTAGCAATCCTTCGTCGAGCTTCAGTGTGATTTGTGCTACCCTCGAGACTATTCATCAGAACAGCAGCTTGACATATCTCAAGCATTTGCTTAGATGTAAGAGGAGTGACATTCTGATCTGCTAATCGTTTCAGCTCCTTGAAGATGTACTTCTCGGCAATCTCGAGTAGTGATGCTGTGAGGAAGTGTTGAGGAGACTGGTCGAGATATTGCAAGTAAGCAGTCCCGGTTAGAATGACGGCTAGGAGAAAATGGGGCGCTATCTGGTCAAGATGGAACGTTGGCCAATGGATTGGGGGCTTGTGGTAATATCTTCGACGGAAAAAGGCGATGAACGCGTTGTGGAAGTGGGATGTAGTAAAGAAGCCTCTTTGGTCGGTGTGTTCCAGCGCTTCTCCAAGATGAGGTTTGTTGGTAACCATTCGTTGGAGGTCACTTGACAAGGTCGTGATTCGTGTTGTGAGAGTATCGGTCGCAGCGGCTGGAGCATTGAAGATGTTATGGAACTGAAACCCATCTCCAGGATTCTCGTAGTCAATGGGTTCATCGAGTAACATGTCCGATAAGTTCAAAAGCAGAAACTTCGGATCAACAGTGTCTGCATCCCATTGATCCTGATGTTTCCAAGTCGGCTCCTCCGAAGTCCTCTCGGGTTCAGCAGCAACAGTAACATCCAATGAAGTATGGCTGGGATCACTAGCCTGTAATAGAAAAGATAAACTGTGCCTCTCGTCCTTCGGCCTCCCATCGACAATAGACCTGTGTGAAACATCATGACATAGCGTGCTGTAAACACACTCAATACCTTTGGCCGCACATCGCCCACACGGTAAGCCTGCGTTACAAGAAAGCTTTGATCTCGCACAATTATCACAAGCGCGGAGCTTTCTTCCCCGTTTGGCGGTTGGTGGTAGAGGGCGGCCCTTTCGAGCTGAACATGAGCGGGTATGTCGACGAGCGACATCCGCTCTACCAAAGGACTTGTGGCAGAAGGGACATTGGTTTTGAGACGAGGCGATTGGTTTGCTGCAGGTTGGACATTGTGGATCTGACATGGTAACGGGATGGGATGGGAAGAACGAAGTTGATGATGTGGGAATTTCCCGAGAGAAAGGAAGGATAAGTGGGGCCATGTGGGAATTTCCCGAAGGGAACCACCGTGTAAGTGGGCATGTATTTAATGGGATCCTCTTTGTTCTCTCCTCCCCTTCTTAAATCGACTGTTACTCATTATTTCTGCTGTTTGAAGTTCAAAATGAATCGATTACAGTTGGTTAGATGTAAGTATTCACTGTAACCTTTATTCAGCTTGGCTTACACCCCACAGTCGCAACCCGGCCACTTGTTCTCACGCCAACCATCCAAACATCAACACTCAGCCTTGGAGAACAACAAGGAAGAACAGTATCAACAGCTGTCCCAAAGAAGCTTACTCCAAGGCATCCAGCATCTTTAGCTGAAGAGAAGCCAAGTAACTTGGTTGACTATGCTTTGTACGTACCGCTCTACCTGTCTCAACACCAACACTCTAACATCGCGATACAGAACAACCGTCGACAAACTCGCCAACTGGGCGCGACAGGGCTCTCTTTGGCCTTTGAGCTTCGGTCTCGCATGTTGCTCTTTGGAGATGATGCACGCAAGGTAAGCAGAGGAACCATGGTGCTTTGATGAGAGTGTCAATTCGTTAAGAGAAACTTATCCTAACATACATTGAAGCATGCCAAGGTACGATCAAGATCGTTTGGGAATCATCTTCCGTGCCTCACCTCGCCAGGCGGATGTCATGATAGTAGCAGGGACAGTCACGAATAAGATGGCCCCCGCTCTTCGACAAGTCTATGACCAGATGCCCGAGCCGCGATGGGTGATCAGCATGGGATCTTGTGCTAATGGAGGGGGATACTATTATTATAGTTACAGTGTTGTACGTGGAGTTGACCGTATAGTCCCTGTTGACATGTATATTCCTGGTTGTCCGCCTACTTCTGAGGCTCTTATGTATGGCATCTTCCAATTGCAGAGAAAGATTAGGAATAGTAGACCGTCGAGGATCTGGTATAGAAAGAGGTAGACGGCGGCAGCCTGCAGATTGGGTATTATTTAATTGTACAATTGCTTAGGAAAGCTAGAAGGGTATTCTTGGATACAAAATTAGAATGAGTTTTGAAAGAGAAACCGGTCCAAGTCAGAGTAATCGAAGCCTGCCAACTCTCCAGCCAAGTTGTTGAACCACCTCATATCATCCATGACCTGCGGTGGAGCTTCCACTTGTGGCTCTGATAGCGGAACAATAGGAAAGCTCTTGACAATATTGCCCAAATCCGTCGCACATTTCTCCTTTCTTCGCTGTTGCATCAATATGAGTAAAGATGCCGTGTTCATCGCTTCCTTCGTGGCATTAGTGTCGTATACTGTAGCGATGTTACTGAGACACTGCATAGCGTCTTTGAGCTGTGCCAGCGACTCTCTTGTATCGATAGCTAAGAGTAGGCATATGATTTGGAAGGGAACGTTGGCCATTTGGTGCCATGGCGAACGAGCGTCGAGGATGGCCTGGGCGGCTTCGATACCTCTGAGGGTGATTGAAAGTATCTTATCTAGTGTCTTGCCAGTGAAGGATGTATTCATCGATTGTAGTCGACGGCAAAGACATAGAGCCAGATTGCACTGAGCCATAATCGAGGGAGGGACTGTGTGAACGCGATCAAGCACCACTGAAAGCGAAGCCTCAAGCTCGGACGTGTCCCGTGTTTTATTTGGATCGAGAGCTGTGGAGTATGGTAACAGCTCCATGATTTCATATGTGTAGTCCCCTTCTCTCGCTACTGGCATCTCCAAGGTGGAATTGCAAAGAATAGTTCTTGACCTTCCCATATCGAAAGAGATCCAGATGTTTAAATGCTCCGAGACGGCGAATAGCCTTCTTCTCAGCTCCGCGTCAACTTGCTCCTCGGCCACTTGGAAAACTGACTCTTCGCTTGGTTCACAATGCAAGCCTGCTGCTTCTAGCATATGCATGAGAATAGAGCTGGCGATCCAAGCTGTATGTGGTGTCTCTGCAGTCCTCAGATAGATCACTCGGAGTAACCACCCCGTGATCTCAGTGGAAGAAGGAGTGTCGGACATCTTTTGCTCAAGGATGAACCTGGCCGTTTCTATCAAGTCAAGCTCCAATGGCGATGGTTCAACCTCCGAGAAGAGGCATCCAATAGCTGCTATACCACACAGAACTGCATCTTCAGATGGATCATAAGTGAGGCCAGCCCATCTGTTCTGGATGATACGTGAAACCCAATCGCGATCGATGAAGCCGTAGATAATGTCCAACTTTTCAAAATAGATGGTATTGAGATTACTCATCTCATCCCGAGACAGCATCTCAGTGATTGGTCTCGAAACAGGAGATTGTGATTCTCTTCTTGCTCCAAGAAAAGCATTCCATGAAAAAGTGTGCATCCGAGGTGCACTTTTCGGATCCAGTCTCAAAGCAAGCCTTCTGAGAAAGGCAGCCCCAGAGTTTGCCTCAAGGGACTGAAGATGATGCGGTGATGCCGCGCGAGGTTTAACTTCTTTCTCAACATGTACCGGAGGCGATGGAAGAGGCGGTGCTTGGTCCGGTTCGACAATCTTTCTCTTCTTGTTGGCAGGGGTTTTGTAAGTGCACTCATACTCGAAGCGGACACAGGCTCCGCAGGGCTGATTGCCGTCGCATTTCCGTTTTAGGTCCCTGCATGTTTCGCATGCTAATCTGGAGCGCTTGCGACCTTGAGTGGAGGACATGGATTCAGTATTGAAGGTACCCGATGAATAATTGATGAGAGTGTAAGTTTGAATTGAGGACTGTACGAGAAGTGTAAGCTGCGGTCGGATGGTACGGCCCGACCGGGTATATCGGCTATCTCGGAAACTTCGGCGGAACTGAACGCTGCCCTGGGGCATTCATCCACTGTCTAATTCTTTATAGCATTTCCAACACTCCGAAAACCAAAGCTTATGTAGTTTAGTACCTATTAAATTATCACGTTAACCTGATTTGTAGAAAGGGAAAAAAGAAAGAAAGAAAGAAAGAAAGAAACCTAGATCAGGAACATTACGTTCCATCTAAATGCCAACAGTGTTTCTTATGCTATGCTTAGACTACCCGTTCAGATGGGCATATGCGTGTAAAACTAAATGAAATCCTTCCACTGCTTGCTTTTATTCATTGGGTGGATTTCAGCTAGGTTCTTGGAAATTAATTAACAATTGATTAACGAGCTGCCTACGTTTTCTCCTACAGGTTGTCAAACTGTATCTCCAAGCAATGACAAACCCTTTTCTCTTAACCCTTTACTTCTCCTTCTTCTTCTCCTTCTTTTCTGCCTTTTCCCTATCCTTCTTCTCCCTCTTTTCTGCCTTCTTCCTCTCCTTCTCCTCCTTCTTCTCTGCCTTCTTCCTCTCCTTTTCTTCCTTAATCACCTTCTTCTCAGCCACTTTTTTTTCTTTCCAAATCTCCTTACTTAATGAGTCATAGCAGTTACTAGCCGATGAAGTAAACACACCCAGTTTGGTGTAGGAGGATGAGTTCCACGCATTATCCCAGTCTTCCTCTGAGATATTCAGCAACTCCTTGAACTTTTCGGGCTTGATTTCATCGAAAGCCTTTAGTCTTTCTGGTGGCCCTAATACCCCGCAGAAGGGAACCAGTTTCTTCCAGCTTTCGGCATCTTGTTGATTATGGAAAGTAAATTCATTCTTCTCGACCCTCCAGGTTATGCCAAAGTTGATAGACACGGATAACGCGTCCAAGGAACGAGAACAGATTATATTCTCACTTTTCTTTTCCCAGACGAACTCGTGGTATAGGAATGTATATGTAGTATGTGAGAATCTAACAGTGACTGAGTGTGACGATATTGTTTCGATTCCTTTTGTTAATGTTGTCTCGCAGTTTGGCGGTGATGGTGATGGCTTGGGTTCCGATTCAACGGAGATGATGCAACACGCCGGTGCCATTGCTTGCGGGAAAGCCGAATCTCTTGCAAGTACAGCAAGTTGAGATGAATGAGGTTCTCCGAACGGCAACGGACAATCGAGTGGAAATGGTACATATATGTTCCCAGCCGCAGCTCCGTGGCGTGGCGTGGCGCAACTACTCATGACTTGTAGCATTGGGCCAGTCAGGCTACCTATACAATTCGAGTATTTAGTGTGAGGTCGGTGCTGACAGATTCCAAGCCCTCTGACCGTGAAGCTTTCTACAGATCGCGCATTCTCAAGAAACATATACCACCATGGATTGGTGGGACCTGAAAAGAAGATCAAGGAGGCCAGATGTAGAGGCTGCCGTCGAAGTTCATCTCGATCTTAGTAGCGACCGCTGGCCGCTGGACTTGGACATGCACAACATCATCACCATTATTCGGAAGAAAGAAGAAAAAGAGTGGAAAGAACGTGAAAAGGTACGCCGGGCATGCACTGGAGCGACTGTGTTTCAAGAGTGCTAACGATGTCAGAGCTATCGCATTAATTTTGCAGTCCTACAGAGGATCCATATAAGACAGCTCAAGTTCAAATTAGCCAAACAGGCTGCAGACTTGCGATTTGAGCTTACAGAGCCAACTGATTGGCAACAAACTCTAGCCGAATACAGTGAAGTCCAAGACGTCCGTTGGCTATGATCAGTGTAATTAACCATTCATGTCCAGTCCAAGCGCTCAAAGATTACGAGTATATGGAAAAGCGAAGTTTGGCATCAGACGACCCCTTCTACCTGGGTGGAGAGAAGTGGTTGGATAGGAATCTTTTAAGGCGGATCGTCGGAAATAAGGCAGGGAGGCTTGAACAAGAGGATCGAAGCAACGAGTTCGATGCCATCGGGTATTGGCAGAAAGATGGGAAAGATGCCCAGCTTATCAGGGATACGAGAAGAGACAACTACCGAAGGAACTGGCTGAGAGGTTTCTACCAAAGGCTAGGCATGGCGACCGTAGCTGGAATCTTTCTGATTGTACCGATGTGGTTGATGGTTCTGCACAAAACCCTTTGGACAGCTTTGGTGTCCACGACGGTGTTCGTTGCTGTTTTCGGCGTTTTGGCGGCCTGGTTTCTTACAACCTTTTTGGAGGTCATGTCGAGTACTGCTGCGTATGCTGCTGTGCTTGTGGTTTTCGTGGGTTTGACTACCGAGATGAACGGCAACTAAGAGACAAGAATCGTGAGATACTCAAGATTAGTGAATATTGCCGGGGTAGCTGGTTGTAAGTAAGGCCGCAGGCATCGAGGTTGAGAACCTTGATGATGTCCTACTTTGGGTAATTCATGAGTTCAGCTTGCTTCTAGCGTTCAGCTTCATGGGTCTGTGAGCGGAAATAGACCGCACAGAGCGTTAGACCCATGGAGTCAGTGGAGATGATCTGTGATGAGGATCTTATCAATCTGATAATCCAAGCGGAAGAAATCCGAGACGTTAAAGGGAATGAATTAGTACTTGTACGTTTGTTGCCTCATACCTCTTATAAAGCTCTAGAACCAAGTTCCTTTTCAGTACATCTTGCCAGTCATGGACCGTAAGCCGAAAGCCCTCATAGTAGGCGCCGGAATCGCTGGTCTCTCTGCAGCATGGTGGCTCGACAAAGCTGGTTGGTCCACTATCATCATCGAACGAGCACCCGCGATTCAAAATGGGGGCTACATGATGAGTCTGTCGGGTCGCTGTCTCGACACGATCAAAGCAATGGGCTTATACGAGGATCTAAAAGCCATCTCATACGACGTTGACAAGAATGTGCTTCACGATAACAAAGGTCGTGAGCTCATCACTTTCCACTATGAAGATGTCCATAGTGGGACAGAAAGTTGTACTATTTATCGAAGCGACTTAGCTGCGTTGCTGGCTGAAGCCTTACCTGAGTCGGCTACTATCCAATTCAATGAGATATTGGACGGTGTTGTCGAGATTGAGGATGGGCAGAAGATACGCGCGACTTTAAGAACTGGCGATGTTATAGATGCCGATTTATTGATCGGTGCTGATGGGATTAGATCATCGGTTCGAAACATGTTCTGGAAAGATGAGTATTGCTTGGAGGATCTTGGTCTTTGCTATGCGACATATGGCGTTCAACAAACAGAACCCCTCAAAGCGAGCTGTGTCTCATTCAACAGCCTTGGTCATTTGGACATTCTGTACAGACTGCGGAATGATAGACTTGCGGCGCTTCACATATGGCGCGACGATGGCTCTGCACTACAAGACCGAGCTCTGGGGTTTGGTCTTCTTCGCAAGATCATTCCTGGACCTCCCAGGATAGCCCAAGTCATTGATCGTGCTGAAAAGTCAGGCTCATCACCCATCATCGACAAACTAACAGTGGTCAAATTATCCAGCTGGTCCAAAGGCCGCGTTCTCCTCCTTGGCGACTCAGCGCATTGCCTCACACTCCTCTTAGGCCTAGGCGCTGCTATGACCCTTGTATCAGCTGAAATCTTGGGAAAAGAGCTGATGACAACAGAGGATATCTCAAAGGCACTTGGCAATCATAACAAGAAGCTTCGCCCAACGATTGAGAGGTTGCAGGATAGGAGCAAGAGGCTTGCTTTTACTTATATCCCTAAGAGCGCCTTTATGTATTATCTGGGGAACCTGCTTATGAGGTTTCTGCCGTATTCGTGGATCGTATCGTGGCATTCAAGTGGTGCCGAGATGGATTTAATCGAGGAAGGTGAAGGTCAAACTCAGAATCGGTAGGATGAGGTAGTGTAAATACGCGTTATTACAGGCTGAAGTTGTTACTAGGCAGCGTTCACAATAGTATCACAGGTGGAGGAGCAAGTAATTGAGTGATTCGAACGATGTAAATTGTACTATCCTTCGCAAATGATATCATCCATTCATAGTCCTGCTAAATACAAAATGTCATAAAATGATCCGCAAATATTTAAACTTCAGAAGAAGACTTCTTCTTGTGGAAGAAGCAAGGCATGCAAAGCTGACCCATCTCAGTCCAGAAGCCAACAGGGGGCTCGGTGAAGGTAGCCTCATAAGCCTCGATTTGGGGTCGCTCCCAGACAAGGTCAACCTCGTGGGGCTTGAGCCACTTGGTCTTCTTGAAGACCTTCCAGCCAACGAAGAGGAGAACAGCGAGGATCTGCATGGAGTAGTTCTGGAAGAAAACCTCGACGTCGAACTTGGGTCGGAAAGCGTAGTATCCGTAAGCGAGGACGAGAATGAACTGGACAGCCAGGGCGATGTAGGCACCGTAGGGCTGGAAGTAGCCGTAGTAGGGACGCTCGGTCTTGCGATCGACACCCTGAGCGACACAGGCACGGTGGTAGTTGATAAAGGTAATGTTCATGATCATGAAGGTGATGAGACCGCCACCAGTGACAATGCTGATCAACCAGCCGAGAACCTTGGCAGAGCCGTTGGCAACCTGGAGGAAGGAGAGGAAGGGGAAGAGCATGGTGATGCAGAAGCAGTAGATAGGAATACCGCTCTTGTTGCAGTATCGCAGGAATTGAGGGGCGCGGCCTTCAAGGGAAAGAGAGTAGAGAGCACGGGTAGCACAGTAGGTGTAGGTGTTACCGGCAGAGAAGATAGATGTGAGGATCAGGAAGTTGACGAAATGGGGGAGACCCTTGATGCCAAGGTTGGTCATGGCAATGACATAGGGAGACGAAGCAGCGTTTCCAGTGCCACCAGCGCCGAAGTAGATGTCAACGAGCTTGGGGTCGTTGTAAGCACAGCAGATGCCGACAGCGAGGGCACCAACGATGAAGAAGATGCAGAATCGGTAGTAGACGGTCTTGAAGGCACTCTTGATGGTGAATGTAGGGCGTTGAGCCTCAGCAGCGACCATAGAAATGTACTCGGGGCCGACGACGGTGAAGGAGGCGCTGAAGAGGGCAGCGAGGAAGCCCTCGAAACGGCCCTTGTCTCCTTGGCTGAGGTATGTAGTGAAGGAGCCGGGATTGGAGAAGTGTCGGAAGCCGTAGGCGTCGTGCTGGGGGTTTCCACCGCACATGGTGACGAAGGTGAAGGCGAACAGGAGGAAGATCAGGATGAGCTTTCCACCTGAGAGCCAGAACTCGGATTCACCATAGAAGCGGACGGCGAGGACGTTGAGGAGACTGTGATGGTTAGTGTTGGTCGCAGTAATTGAAGAGAGGCAACTTACCCGTAGCAGATAATAACAGCAGCGCAAATACCAGCAGTTGGGCCAGCCTCAAGAGCGTTAGGATTCCAGAAAGAGATAACAGAAGTCAAAGCAGTAATCTCAAAAGGAATAATCAGAGCCTCATAGAGGAAGAAGTTCCAGCCAGCGACAAAACCAAGGGCATCGTCAACCCAGTAACCAGCTAAGCGAACGAAACCACCAGCAACAGGCATGTAGGTGTTCATCTCAGCAATCGAGTTGTTGACAAGAGCAAGGACAAGAGAGTACAATGTGAAAGCGATGAGAAGACTGCCAGGACCGCCCTTGGCGAGACCTCCACCTATGGAGATGAAGAGGGCTGTTCCGATGGAACCACCAGCGGCGATAAGCTGGATCTGACGGTTATTGAGACGTCGATGGAGATGACCCATGCTATCGTCGATGCCATATTGAATGCTGGAGGCATCGCCTGCAACGGCCGAAGCCTTGCTGGCTGAGTTTCTTCTCTTTTCGTCGTCTGACATTGTGATTGTGAGGAGAATAGGAGATTGAAGAGGGAGGAAGTGATGAGGGAGGATGTTTGTTGGAGACGAGGTCTGAGGAGAAAAACCAACACTGGAATGGGGAGGAAAGAGCGACTATTAAATAGTGAGTGCTCGACTGAGAGGCACAGATAACAGTGTTCAGTCTACAAGCATGGTGTAGAGAGTAGAGAGAGCTTATCTCAAGTGGCCTGTCTAGTACCTAGCCACTGGCGCTACTGTAGCAAGCCATGGTCCAGGCCTTGAGAGTCCAAGCCAAGTTAGTGATAGCCTCTAGTCAGTGGAGAGTCGACGAGGGTCTACCCCACGGGGAAAGCTCGTGGGTAGCTCGGTGGATCCGAGTTAGCAGCCTCTAGTCTGGCCAAGATTGAACAATCACGTCCCATCGGCAGTGATAGAAAGGGTGTATGTCATTTGATCACCATTGGTCTCCATCAAAATCACTCACTCTAAATGCTCACAAACCTGGGGTAAAGCACTGTAGCGTCAAATGCCCAGATACGGTCTAGTACGAGTCTAGACCAGAGACAGAGTTGGAGTTTGTGAACCAACTGAAACTGTAATTGTTCAGAGCCTCGGGGGCGTTGAATGAGGCGTTGGACATGTGAGGAGAAAGTGAGTGGCACTGAGACAAAGAAATCAATCGTGAGAGAGGCGACATAACGATAACGGGGACAATCCAGACTCTCGGTAATCTATATCGTTAATTCTCTATCTAACGTGTATTAAATGGGTCTTCTTATCATGCTAGTTTATGATCGATTGATATGATGACGATATCAAGGTGACCGGGTCCAAAATCGCTCACCTTAGTCCTAAATAGATGGCCTGATCTGTGCCTGTAAGTCAAGTCTCTGTCTCTCTTATCTGCCCCTTTAAGCACTAACACTCCCTTCAGCTTCGACCCATGCAGTCGGGTCCCCATGCCGATCCTTGCACGAGACCTTACCCTTACCTCACGCTGCAGTGCAGTACCGCGATAGCCTTGCCTTACCCTCCATCTCCTCATCACACTTTCAGCTCCCCTCTCCTCACGGTATCTCCGCAGCACAGCACCCTCTTCTTTTCTCCAAGACCCCAATCGAACCCTCCATCACAGCCGTCTAGAAGCACAAACATCTTGGCCGATCATCCATTTATCAACTTTGAGTTCGGCTTCCGAAGCCGAATTCTCGATAGTGGCAATTCTCATTTCTCGATCTGTAGATCTGCTCTCGACTCAATTCGATCATTTGGCTACTGAAAGTTAATTGCTATCATACTGCGGCGAATTAATTATTACATGTTGCTTTGTTCAGCAGATGGTTTGGCTGTATGAGGGTTAGTCCGATGGTCTAGACTATCCGTCGCCCTGGAACTATCCAGGCATGCCGAAGAAGTTGGCAAGAATACACGAGGCACACCATTTTGCAATCGTAATTGGCCTTTCTGTATTGGCCGTCATCACTGCAAGGAACACTTAATCGAACACCAACATGATAGGGCGATTACTGTCCTAAGACCCAAGGACTGAGACGCGTAGTATGCGGAGTAGGATGGCAACCTACCCAGGCATTCTGGCGCTTACGGTAACTTGATCCTGATGATGCCTTGAGACATCGTCGGCTTATTCCTTCGAGAACCATTTCCAAGTGCGTGAACACGGATAACGCGGTTGGTATTACACATGGTAAGGTTTGTGACTCGCGCAAACAATACTGTGCCGCATCTCGTATACAATGCTTGCAAAGGATTCCCTCGAATTCCTCTCCGTTGTTGAGCGCTGATTCCTTCGTGCATCTCCTTGCGATGTCACCTCCTGAACCAGCCTGCCGGTGTCGCTGTGCTACCTGTCACGGCGGACTTCCATGAACGTGGCTTTTTTTTCACGCAACCATCTCCAATAAGCGGGAATGCAGCTATCTTGAGCCTCATGTTAGCTCCAAATCCATCTCGGCCAGATACGATACCATAATTCGCAACGTAAAGATAACTCGAGTCTTACCATTCCAGCATCTCAAATCATAAATACAACGCAAGAAAGATAACAGATTCACATTTGATTCGAAAGATATGATCATATTCCGGGATCCCGCGGGATTTCACGTCAGTTTCTCATCACATGATCGGGATCTCATCCGATCCCCGTACCGTGCCGCTCTTAGACTATTCCTCCTTGCCTAAACGGGTAGGTGTGATATCTCTGGCGTTGTCGTTCAGTACCACAGTACCTCACTCAAATCATGCTCGATCTTCTACGAATGTTCTGCTTATGCTGTCAAACCTGCAAGCAGTCCTGATACTGATGATCTCCCGCACAGCATATGCGGGCGTTATGGCGGACGTTGACGGAGGCGCAACCGTGCCAGGCACATTGAATTCAGCCTCAACGGCATCCAAGGAGTAGCTACTCCGACTCCATCTCCCCTAGTCGATGATAGCGCCATTTCTCCTCACCCAGCTACGGCGTCGTGTCATGATGGTTGCAGATTATAGGACTTTGTCGCCCGATTGATCTGTGCTGCAACCTGTTCAACTACCCGAGCTTCTTCGCCCGGTTGAGCTGAAGCTGTAGAATTGCTTTGGGAGACTAATCGCAAGACCTTATGTCGAGTAAGCAGTATCATGGGTAGGAGCTGACGAGCTGTGTCCTCTTCCCCGGACGGACTAACGGCACAGACTCCGGTGAGGTTATCGTATTCCCCCAAATGTCTCTATAATAACGCAAGCGAACCTTATCGTGAGGAGATATGTTAGAGACGCAATGTCACCAGCCACAGCCGCGACAATGAGGTTCCTGGACAAGCGAGACTCTTAGTCAACGCCATCCCGAGAAACCTCCATGAGCTCCGCAGCTATCTCACGGCGATACTGCCAAGATAGGTCAAGAATGACATATAGTCTTGGATATACTGATAGGCTATACTTGCCTTTGAACTTGAGAGTGGAGATCAAAGCAAGCAATGACCAAGTTCTAACAGCATAGTCGGTTTAGATTGAATGGGCTCTTCAAGCTTCAGTGAACCAACAAAACACGCCCCTTGGAAACGTGCTCCCCCGCAAAACAAATACCCCAGATCTCACGGCGCATACGCTAGCTCTTGGCGATTCATGACGGTTTGTTTCCCCGGATGCGGGGGATTTACACCCAAGAGGGTCTTGGGCAGGGTTACCTCGTGGAGTAACTGGCGTCTGTCAAGGTAAACTCGGCTGTGCAACTGAGTGACGTCTCGGTATGGGGTCATGAAGACGATATACCCACATCGTTGACTGAATATCGTGAGACAGGGAGTTTACCCCGGATTGTCATGCGGTCAACGTGTTGTTTGTTCTGTGGATCTGGGGGTTGAAAGGTCCACTGGTCCGAAAGTTGGGTATCAAGGTCGTGTAAGATACTGGACCGGGTGTGAGGTAATTTCACTGAGTCGTCACATATGCCGGGGCAAGGATGATGTGACAACGTTCATTTCAATGTCAGTCTTACACAGCCGCGATAGCCGACTGTCAAAGCTTTGATGAGTGGCTTCATGAATGGTGAGATCAAGGGGCCATCAAGGAAGGGGTGTTTACACCAGAAGAAGATGTTATCTTGGCGTTACAGGAACCAGGTCTCAACAGAACTTAGAATCAGAGCATTACTGCGACTATCAGCTACACGATCTCCTATTTCTTCCGACGCTGTTCAGTTCAGCTCATCCGTCGAACTGCGTTACATTGCGGAGGCATTCGCCAGCCATCTTATGACAGGTTCAGGTTCATCGGGAAGTGAACTCCTTAAACACCCGCCTCGTATGTCGAAGAATTCGTAACTGGATGTCAAGAAAATCTGTCGGATTCTGCATTCATCCATCCTTGTTTTAGACACATCCTCCACATCGCATCGAGATACATGAGGTTGGGTAGCAAAGACTCCTGCTCAACAGACGTGGTTGCGGGCTCCGATAGATTCCTTGTCAACAGAAAGGCTCAGTAAGTGCAAAAGGGCATGGTCCTTGAACTTTCGAACTATCCAGTTCCAGGCAATCCTCTTACCATGAGACCGGTTTCCCTCAGTCTTTCTCGCATTGTCCATCCAAAACTCACATGCTGTGCTGTCCCTTTGAACTTCCATACTCAAGGTCATTAAAGGGAGTCTCGCTCTATAATTCAGTCACTTTTGGCCTTGCTGACCGTCATGGCTATCATACGCTACGATGGTAGACCAGTTTTGTGTGTGTAAAAGACGAGTTTCAAGCTATTGACCTCGGTGCCATGATTCGAATTTATATGTATGGTAACTCAAAGAGCATACCAACATCATATATATTGACTATAGAGTGGTCATATCATCTGGAAACAATAACTACGATACTTCCGAGCGCGTCTATCTAGCGTTGTGTATTGCCAAACGGAGATGCCTATCATGGTGCTATAACTGGCGAGCGGATGCACACCAAAGAGTAACAAGATGGTAGGAGTTCTTTCAGTTGGTCGTTCATCATCCAGAAAGGCAATTCTTTAGACTTAACAAAATGGATTGATGTGGAAGGACGCCTTGCGAAGGGTTGCACAAAGCAAACACAAATAGTAAATGGATTGTTTGTATTAACAAAACACTGGATGAGCACTGCAACGGATTCACAAACTGACTTTTGTTCCAGATTATTTTCTTATGTTATTCCATTTCTTCCGATTCACCACTATTTGGAAAGAACCAGCTTTGTAGTCACTTGCTCATGCACAAAGTTGGTAGTGAAGCAGGCGGATACCTTGATAAACGCCCACGTGTAGGGTAATTAAAATAGTCCCCGACAATAGTAGTAGAAGAAATAACCGTCATAAACATAAGAGACGAAATAATTTATTTATCTTATGCTAGTTCAGATGAGAATTTAGGCCACTTTATTGTGGTAGCCTAAGCCTCAGAAGATATTTCTTCCATTATCCCCCTAGGCAGGATAGAGGAGGGCATTGTGTGAGGACAGTAGGCATTGTTAGGTGGGGATGGTATCCAGAGTTCAGTTGTTGTAAGCGGCGTCTATTGTTGTATCCTATCGAGTTTAAAGTGGCCAGCATGAGGTGAGAATTCCTGTCCACATTATTGAGACTGATTGAGAAAGTTGAGGTTTTGTTGTAATTCTAAGTAAATATTGTTTGAGGTTGATACATCAATTCGGGCTGCCAGCGAATCACAGGTTTCGACATTCTGTAAACGAAAGAACTTCATATACAGTGCTACAAGCCACAAACTATGGGCTTTTTACATTAATCAATAAAAGTTAAGTAAAATAGTTGCCTTGAACTTTCATTATCTATTCCAGGTATAAAACATTATTGAGGTCGCGACAATAGATGGTCTTAGGCAGGATAGGTTCAGTGGATGCAGACTGCCCCACATCGAATACCCGCACAGACCGTTAGCTTTCCTTGCTCCTGCATCTAACTTTGATTGGCTGGCTCCACGCTCTCTCTCCAACATCTCCTCGAAAACGCAACCGTGATCAACTCAACATCACCAACAATCATTACGGCGCCTCTTTGCACGTCACCCACGAACATCTGACCGACGCGCGGTCACCGAAAACGCGAGAAAATTATGATATAAGCACCACGAGACTGCCGCCGCCCCAAAGCGATCGGACACGAACATTGCGACACCGCGATCATGGCAGAGGAAAACGACTTCTCGTCCTTTGATGAGACAGAATGGAAGGCCCAAGATGCCGCCGATGACCGCGAGATCGCCAAGCTTCTCGGCGACTCTCAGGACACCGGCGGCGCTGGCATCAATTTTGATGCCGTAGAGTTCGACCAGACTGGCAAGGCCGACGACGCCGAGGACTTTGAAGACATTAGTGATGATGATTTACCGGACGAGGAACCCAGTGCTGGTGTCTCCATGGAGATGCCAGGACTGACAGACGACGGAGGTACCAGTAACGACGCAGATGACCTCTTTGGCGAGGGTCCATCCTCACCCGATCCGATTCTTGGCCCTTCCTCTCCTGCGCCTCACGTTCGCGATACAGACACTGGCGATGATACGCAGACCATCGACGCGGGCCTAAGCTTTCCTGGAATTAATTTCGACCCAGAACCTCACCTCGATAACCAAGATCACGACATCCCCGCCCCCGCCGAAACCGTCGAAGATCTACTCAAAGCCACATGGCCTGCTTACAAGAAAGGACACATTCTGACATGGAGCGAACTTCTTCCAGCCAAGAAGGCTACTTGGAAGGAGAAGAAACCCACAAAGAAGCCCAAAAAACTCGTTACCAGCAAGCTTACGCTCGACCTCGCTCCCGATCAAGAGAAACTCTTTCGAATCCCCGGTACCGCTACCATAACCCGCAAGGCTAGGCAGGGAGAAGAGAGGGGTCTGGTATACTGTGGTCTTGACCAAGAAGGTCAGGCCGAAGATAATGTCCAGTTCGATCTCGATCAAGACTCCGATTCCGAAACGGTTGCCGGGTTTAGTTTACGCGATATCGAACTCGCCTGCGAAGACTGGAACGCCCACATTGCTACGATTGAGGCTGAATTTGAGGCCCGGCAATCTGCTGAGCGAGAGAAACAACAGGCACAGAAGCGTACGCATGAAGATGAGGATGAAGAATGGGACGCAGAGTTTATGATGGACCTTGGCGACGATGAACCACCACGACCAAAGAAGCGCAAGACGATCAAGCTTGGCCTGCCAGAAATCCCCCGCTACGCTGCGCCTTCATTCGACAATTTCGAGGACGCAACCCGCAGAGGTGCCAAGCGCGTTCAGCTGGATATGAGTGATCCTTACCTGCTTATCGAAACCCAAGATCTTCAACGAAACGCCAAGCGACCTCGTACAGACAACAAACTGACACGCATGGCAAACGGTAACCTCGGTCGGGGTGTCGCCAATCGATTCAATATTTCTAACGACGAGGCATACGAGGCATTGAAAGAGAACCACCAGAGCAAGGTTCGCGCCACGCTCGGCAACATTTCCGTCGAACATAGTATGCCTGCCATCAAACTGTCGTGGCCGTACTACAAAGTTAAGCTCGGTGGTACGACTGACGAGTACCATCGCCCCCGATTCAGGTACAAGAAGTTTGCTAGTCATATCATCAAGTTCGCGAAGCCTGTGCATCAGAAGCGCAAGATGATGAAGGGCAAAGCACATGAGGTCTTTCTCAAGTCTAAGGATCTTAGTATCAACGACAACTCAACTGCTGTCCTTTACGAGTACTGTGAGCAACGCCCACGAGTACTCAGCAGCTTTGGTATGGGTAATCGCCTGATCAATTACTACCGCCGCAAAGACACAAATGAGGACGAACAACTTCCCAAACAAGATCTGGGAGAGTATCGTATGCTTCTCCCCGAAGATCGTTCACCCTTCTCTTTATTTGGCACCGTCGATCCTGGAGAGACTGTACCAACACTGCACAACGAGATGTACCGAGCTCCTGTATTCAAACACAACCCAAGGAACAACGATTTCTTGGTTGTGCGCAGCACCACTGGAGAAGCCGGTTCAAGCTGGTACCTGCACAAGATTGACCATCTTTATGTCGTTGGACAGCAATTCCCTTCAGTCGAGGTTCCTGGCCCGCACAGTCGCAAGGTCACAAACGCTTCCAAAAACAGGATGAAGATGCTCGCTTTCCGCATGATAAGACACAGCGATACCGATAACTGCCAACTGTCCGATATCACGAAGCACATCGCAGACTCTACTGATACCCAAAATCGACAGAAGCTAAAAGAGTTTCTGCAGTATGATAGAGAGAGTGGCGAGAAGGGTATGTGGCGATTGAAGCCCGGAGAGATACTGCCCGACGAGAGCGCCATACGGTCCATGATTAAGCCCGAAGAGGTTTGTCTTCTTGACGCCATGCAGCTGGGTATCAAGGAACTCGAGGATGCCGGATACGACCCTCGAAATGCCTCGCTTGAGGAGGATGTTCAAAACAACGACGCAGAAGGCGAAGAAGAAGACATGGATGATGAAGGCAGCAAGGTCGCCAAGGGTGCCAAGAAGCAGCAAGAAAAGCAAGAAGAAACTCTCGCTGACAAGATGGCACCATGGAAGACGACCAAGGCATTTATTGATGCTTGCGCCCAGAAAGCCATGCTCCAGCTTCACGGTGAAGGAGACCCGACAGGCCATGGTCTGGGTTTCTCTTTCATTCGTACCAGCATGAAGGGAGGATACATCGAGGCAGTTCAAGGGCCTCTTGCTACGTCTGCAGATGCGATGGAGCGTGAAAAGCGAGCTAATGGTGGCCACGCCTACAACGTCAAGAAGCAGCAAGCAATGTATGAGGAAGGTATTCGAGAAATTTGGGAGAAGCAGAAAACTACTCTATCTGACGGCCAGGAACACGACGATAAGGACGTCGCGGTGACCGAAGACGAAGACGACCGATTTAACGTTCAATCAGCCATGACCCCGGCCCAGTTCGACGATGGTACCAGCCAAATTAGTGGTTTGACTTCCGCAAGTCGACAGCAAAAACGCGCTATCCGCATCACTCGAGATATCCGAATGCCCGATGGCAGCACGCAAAGCCGAGTCGAAGTCGTTCACGATCCGGTAGTGATTTCGCAGTATATGAAACGGCGAACAGAAGCGGACCTTGAGATGAGAGAGTACGTGCACCCACCCAACACGACCAAAACAGTGCAGCAAAAGCAGAGTAGGGGTGCCGTATCTAAAAGACCTCGACAAAGATACGGCGTCGGCACCCCTGGCTCACAAATGGATATCGTTGGATTGGAGTTCAGAGCACCAGCTTACGTATATCTATCAACAGTATCTATAGCTCGCGCCCTACGGGTAATGCCGACCATGACCGTCTTGCAGGCATTAGGTAAGTTCTACGTTAACTGTATGCTGGCCAGTACTAACGATGATGCAGAATTAAGAAGGAGCTGGAACGACTCGAAAAGAACAAGGCCCGAAGACAAGCTCGAGAACAACAAAAAGAGCTTCACCAAAAGGCTAGCACAGGCGACGCCGGGTCACCCAGTGTCAATGGCGATAAAGTCCCCACTGGAACAACCCGCAAGTGTGCCAATTGTGGTCAGGTCGGTCACATCAAGACCAACAAGAAGTATGACCCCCCCTTCTTCACCAATTCTTTCCTTTGTTTCACCCCCTCCCTCTGTGTCGTATGACTGGTTTGGAACTGCGGAGGATGGGAAGACAAAGAAACGTCGTGCGAAAAAGTCTCGGCTACAGATCCTTATGGAACGGTGCGATAAAGACAAGGCTCGAGAGGCGAAAGCCACAGCCATACAGCAAGACAAAGACCGGCGAGCCGCCGAAAAGGAAGCAGAGCGCGCAGAACAGGAAGCGGAGCGCGAGCGACAAGCTGCTTTAGTCAAGCGACTACGAGACCAGCGAGACGCGCAACGAGCTGCTGCCGCCGAACGCCAAGAGGAAGAGAAAGCCGCGAGAAAGGCGGCCAGAGAAGAATCGCAGCGCCAGCGCCGAGAGAAGAAGGATCTCGAAGAACAACACAAGAGAGCTCTACGCGAACTTGAGCGTCTTCGACGTGAGGAGCGAAATCCTACTCCAAAATGGCGCAATGGGAGGGGATGGCGCTGAGCACATCACACCAAACAACACGTTTTTGAAAGCATTTTACTAACTTGTTACTCAAGGTTATGTCCTTTGCTTAACGGCACGATGAAGGCGGACAACGGCGCTGCTGAGCACGGAGGATTTGGTAACTACAATGCTCCTGGAGGCGCGGCTGGATCACCGAGTTAAATGGTGGGTAATGATGATTGGGGTTAAAAGGGGAAGAAAATGGGGTTCTATCATTCTTCGGTTTGTTGCTAAATGATCGATGGCATTGGAATGGAGTTGGTGGGATTTGCTTCATGGAAAAGGGCCGCGATACCAGCGGAAAAGGCATTACATATCGAGACTGCAACATCAGTCAAAGCATTCACAAATTTTAATAAATTGTCCCAGCCAGCACACGTATTTTCTCTGTGCTTGTAACATCATGATAGTGGAGGTGTGTCTTTGCAACTTGGTACTCAACTTAACCGTTATCAGGACTGCTACTCCGGGAGACAGGTGCATCCCACAGCGGAAGTCTGCCGTCCCGGGGGCTGAGCCCGTGATACTGATGCGACGTGATGTGATGCTTAGCGAGAGCTGCACACATGCGGTGAGGATGCCCAAATACGTAGGTAGCTTGATGGTGGTTCAAAGTCGCTGACCTCTTACGTCTCAGAAGTGGGCAAAATGGGAAATACAGATTAACCCCCATTTCGCTTGATCCACTCGAAAACCGGGTTAATTGGCCCAAGTAAGGGTGGTAATGGAGGGGCCTTCATGCATGACCTGGGTCCCAGGTGTGAGGCTGCTATGCATAATTGTATTTTTAGAATCTGGAAAACCACGCTTGGGACTAGGGCCCGGATCTGCCATGAGGGGATTGACAGCTAAGGAACGGGCATCTGATAAGAGGAGATGGTACAGTTGTAGTTAATGAACAAGTACAGTAGATATTAGCGTTACTTTGAACCTGAAACTATTCCACTGGCATAAAACCGGATAAAAAGATGAAAGAAACAAAGACCCATTCAAGTTTGCAACGCAGGAACAAATCCTCAATCAACAGCCGAGCTGGTTCATATGCAGATGCCGGTTGAATACGAAAGAAGTTGCAGCGAAAAGGGTGGGAACAAAGGAGGCTCGGCTCCTTCAAGCGTGATCTCAGAGTATTGGAGCACCAGAAGAATAAGAGACGAAATAATATGGTCACTTTATGTTAGCTTAGACTAGCACTTAGGCTGCTTTATTGCAGTAGCCTAAGCCTTAGACGATAATTCTTCTGTTACCCATGCACAGGAGGTGAAATCTTGACGGGATGCTCTAGCCTTGTTTGTTCTACGGGTAGTTGACGTGTTGTTTCCGTTGACATGAGCCGGGATATGGCCTGTGCTAAGTTGTTTCAGACTCTAAGGATGATTCTAATTGGCCTTGATATCCTTTCATCTTATATCGCTTGTCGCTTGGAACTTCAGGCTCGGTATTGAAAGAGATCGCGGTCAAGCTCTGGGCTTTTCGACAAGAGAAGTCTCACAAAGGCTGATCTGTCCGACTACATCATCATCTGCACTGCATTAGGCAAGGGAGAAAAGTAACGTGGTATGACAAGAAATTCGTTCAGGTCAATGATGTTATTCTTAAAAGCCGGTGGTTGGACACTGCATTAGGTCCTGCCTGTTTCTCTCCTGTCTTCTAAACTGGCGTCTTTTTAGGGGACTCTTCCAGGGCATTGAGTGCCGTAGCCTGACCCACCAAACCCACCACGACGGTGAGCACCGCTTGATCCCAACCAATCATAGACCCCTTACCTAAGCAAGGAGGTCTCGCAGGTTTCCATGGCTGCTTCCATTTCTTTTTTCCCACTCCCGTTCAGTCCCTATTTCTCCATCACGCACGAGTAGGTGAACACGATCCGTTGGGCTATTATTAGAAGTCCATCCCATCCCACGCAGACGCCAGATTCAGCCCCATCAGACGTCTATCGATCGTCATCTACCTTTGGGGTTAATTGTCTGCTTTTTTCCCTAATTCCTTCGCGACTCCAAGCGCAAGCGCAAGCGCCAGATCAACTCCATTATCTCTGAAGCTTCAACTTGAGGTTATCAGCGCATTCTCAGACTATCGCGTCGCGTCGCGCAACGGCTTTTATTGAATACTTAGATCGTTGTCGCAACGATCATCTTGAACTCCGATTTATATCCACGCATCGAATCTCATAATTCACGCGACTCGCATGTCTGCATCACTCATCTTCTCCTTCACTCTCAAGTCTTCCATCCCAACAGGCTCTCCTCAGGGCTAAAAAAGGGTACCACCAAAAGCCAAGCTTAAAGAGTTACCGGTACCGTCAACGCGCTACTGCATCAGGTACCCCTCCACCAGTTGCCGGCCACTAAGCTACAAAGGTCTCCAACGACCTCGGGGTCTTCTCATCTTTTTGAAGGTCTCGGCTTGTCCCAGCTCCAAGCAAAGCAGAGCAGAACCAAGCCAAACCACCTTCGCTTCGGTCGTCAAATCCTCTCTCCCACTCCCACTCTTTTTTTTTTCCTTCTTGTCTTTTTTAAAAACTACCTTTCCACGGCCACCGCGACAGCCGCCTCCGTCATCTCACCCACTCTGCTCCTCTTTCTTATCGGCTTTACCCATCGAGCGTTTACCTGACGTTTTTGCCGTTCCTCTCCAAGCGTTTCTCGGCAACATCCACTTTACCACGCCGTTTCAACTAGGTATTCTTTGTTCTCGCTTACGATCACGACCACAGCCGCGCTTCGACCTGGGCCTGACATCAGCGTTCAACTTCTGCCGCTGTCACCTGTCGACTCCTTTTTCTTTTGCGACGATCTTCGCGACCCCGTTTCAATTCCCACTCTACTCCACCTGGCGCCTCCGACGGTTATTTCATCGTCCTTTTGGCCGCGAACGTTTAGCTTTCCCCGCGTGGAAACGCGACACATTTCTCCAACCTAAGACTCACAACCATTCAAGATGGGACGAAGAAAGATTGAGATCAAGGCGATCAAGGATGACAGAAATCGCTCTGTGTAAGTAATATCGACAAACACCAAGCCTGGTGTGTACCAAGAGTCGCGACTAACTGGCGCATATAGCACCTTCTTGAAGCGAAAGGGTGGTCTTTTCAAGAAGGCTCACGAGCTTTCTGTCCTCTGCTCCGTCGATGTCGCTGTCTTTATCTTTGGCAACAACAAGAAACTCTACGAGTACTCATCAGCAGATATGCGAGAGCTGATCCACCGATACCAATATGTGAGTTCTGCTACGCCTCACCTAGCGCATCTTGGTTCAAGGCGCGCTTTAGCATAGTATACTAACAGTCAACAGCACGGCGGTCCCAGCGAACACAAAGGTCCCGGCGACTTCAACGGCGGCAATGATGACGACGAAGAAGAAGAGGGCGACGGTACCCCTCCTCATGGCCACGAAGGTGTCGAGCATCATATGATGCCCCCTCAAGCTTACGGACAGCATCAACCCCCATTTCCTCAAATTCGACATCAAACACCTTCAGCTTCACCACCTATTGGCAACGGTGGCGGACCTTTCCAAGCACATCCCGGACATCCTGTTCAGCGAACGCACACCCCACAACCGTCTCTCGGCGGCTCACGACCGACATCACGAAACGATATGCGCCGAATGGGTCCTGGTATGGTTCAACCTCCGCCTCCGCCTGGTCCTCAGCATCCCGGAATGAACTACATGACTACTCCTCCGATCTACAACTCGCCTCATCCTCCTTCTGGTCTAATTCCTCAACCTGGTCCTCCTCATCCGCAATACGCATATCACCAACAGTCCGCACCTATGCCGCCGCAACATCAGCAACATCAGCAACACCAACCACACCCACAAGGACCCTACATGGATGATCGACGTTCCCCGATGCCCTCACCTATGCCGCCTGCTTACAGTTCACAACCGCCGTCACAAGGAATCCAAGCTCCAGCTCGTCCTACACCGTCGCCTCAGCCAGTTCAACAACATGTTCCTCCGACCTTGTCGCAAATGTCGCCGCCGCCTCCTCAACCTGAACGTCGCCTGCAAGATCTTCCGCCACCGCCGCCGCCTCCTGTCGAAATCAAGACCGAACCCCAAGAACGCCCTCAGCCACCTCTATTGAATACGGACAGTGCTATCAAGAAGCTGCCTCAAAGAAAATCCCACAGCATCTTTACGCCTATTGAAGAAAACCGCTCTATCTTATCACAGCATCTTGCATCGTTCACATCAGAATCCAACAAATCAGAATCGGCGGCTGCCGCTGCAGCAGCAAATGCCGCCAATGCCGCAAACCGTTCTCAGTCGGTAGATGTGGCTGCATTGAACCGGGCCGCTGACGCGTCCAAATCATCACCTCATATGCCCCAGCGCGCCAGTACCCAAATGGATGATAAGAACCGAACTGGATCATTGTCTTCAATACCGGAAACTACATTGACGCCGCCTTCTCGTTCAAACAGTGCAAAGCTTCCTGGCGGTCCGGGTGGGGCTCGGCCACGCGGTCCCCGTTTAACGGTGCAGATTCCGGATGGCGGGTCAGAAGGTGGCGGCAGCGCGCGAACTGCAGAGTCAAACTCACCGCGAAATCCCACCGAGACTGCTACACAAGTGCCTCAACGTCACAACTCGCAGTCGTCGCTCGTGCTTCCTCCTCCCTCTCCATCTGCATCAGCAATACTGTCTGCAGGTGCTACGGGACCACCAAATCCCTTTGCCCGACCTCCTCCTCAGCAGAATGTGAATGGTGAAACTCCTGTCTCTGCATTGCCATCACGTTTCTTGACAAATGAACTTCTGCCGAGTCCTAGTAGCTTCTATCCCGATTGGAACTTCCGGGGAGGTGACAGTAATACGCTGCCTAGTCCGCTCAATTTTGCAACTCCCGTTGTTGGTTCAGGGCCTAGCTTCCTCCGAGATGACTTGAACACGACGCCAAATGCCAATTCTAGCATCTTGAAGGATGTGAAGGAGCCTACGTCTAATGCGAATGGAGCTTCGACGCAGAGTTTGAGTGTTGGTGCTAGCAATTCAACTGCAACGAAACGAAAGACTCCTGAGTTAGGAGCCACAGCATCGAGTGAGGCTGCCGAAGAGTCAGAAGCAAAGAGGGTCAAGATGGAATAAGTCTCGCCTCTCGTCTTCACATATAAAAGTGCTTTCCGTTATACGCTTCAATCGACAGGGCATCATAGGCTGGCCTCTGTATGCCAGTCATGAAACGTCATCAATCTAGTCAGTGTCTCTACGACCTCAGTCTTTTGTTCATAAGGCAATCTTGCCTGTGTTTCACTTCTTGGTATTGGGCCCAAAGATCTCAGTGTTGAAATAGCGGCATATTGAGAATGCTTTGCTTGAAACACACCATGACTAAAGGACGGAGGTAGCTTGTTACGGATTTCTTGTGATCTTGTTACGGATTTCTTGTGATCTTGTTATAATTTGTCTACTTGGGTGGTGTCTTTTGGAGTATGGATAGATGATACCGGCGACGTGATTATGTTGACCTAATCAATATACTGAGTGAACCAGCATCAGTCTGAACCATAGTGGTGGTTATAAGTCCCAAGTTTATTGTTCCTATTACGATGTTGTCTGTAATGAAGGGCACAGAAGCACCTGCAGCCTGTTCCTGTAGTATCTAGCCGGCCCCCAACTTGTATAATAATCATTAATATATCGTTACTCGTGTTTCCTGTAGCCAAACTCCGTTGTCATCTAAGCGTAGTTAATAACTCCCTTAAGAATCCACTGTCATCGCGTTAGCATTTTCCTTGAGCGTCGATATCATGATCAACTTACAAGCTCTCCATTACCAACCTGACTAGCCACACGTTCGATCTCAACCTCATCCGGCATAATAACCTTTCTCCCATCCTTCTCAACCCACCAAACCTCCTTTCCACCCAAAGTCTTGATCTTCTCCTCCTTCTCCCACGGACTAGCCGGCACAAGATGCGCCTCCACAAACCTTCTCATGTTCTCCCTCGCGCGATCCTGCCCCCCATCACCCTCATACGCATCCGCGCCAAACGCATTATAATCAGCAGGTTGTTCCCACGGTTTGCGCGGGAGCGCATCAACAGCAGAATTAAGAGGCGCGAGAACGGTGGTGTTGGTAGATAGATCGGAGAGACGTGTGTCGACGGAGGGCTGCATTCGCGCGAAGGATGAGAATGATGTTAGACCGCGGTTTGAACCCAGGATGTCACCAAGAGCGACAGAGGGTTGGATGGAGGGATTATCGGAGGACATTATGGGGAGATGGCCGTGGAGTGGTGGGAGAGCGGGTTTGGATAGGGGCGCTTGTTCGTTTTCGCGGAGAGGGATTTGCGAAGATGTTGTGAGGCTGAACAGAGCTGTTAGAGCGACGATGGGTTTCATGATGATGGTGATGATGTAGGATTGAAGTATGGAAAAGACGTCATGAGGGGAGGACGTGATGAAGAGATCATGTGGAGGTGGGGCTGATATGTTGGGATTGGGACCAATCAGATAACACGATGTCGAGGTCCTCCAAGAATAGAAGAGAAGATCAGGGTTTGGTTCATGTCTGGTTTATGATACGATGATAGTGATTCAGATTTAACCATCAGCAGTGTCGTCAAGTCCATAACTACTTCCATAGACTTAGAAAAACCCGGTCAATATAGGCAAAGTAGGGTACAGAAGCACCAGGTCGCTTGCCACAGGTATATCTTGGACTCAGATCAGGGTCGCATAATGCAGCTTAACGTACCTACATATGTGAACATGCTGCGTATCAGGGCTGCAAGTACACGACATAATACAGGTTTTACAGCTACATCATTGATTTCGCATATGAGATGTAGGACTGTGACGCCTATAACAAGTGTATGTAATAGCAGCGAGTTGCAATGCGATCCCTACAAGGCATTACGAACATATCCGGTTGCAATGTCTCTCTGGGTTGGTTCCTCCTCCTATCTAAGAGTGCCGTTTCAGTATGAGAGACCATTGTATACCCCAGAGCCGTTACCCCCGAGAAGCTTAAAGTCCCGTCCCTAGACCTACTGTATCGTGGTCTATCTTCTTCCTCCCGACGAAACTCATCGTTATCGAGTGTGAGAAGAATTGAAGTGGGCTGCGAAGCTAAAAGCACGGGATGGTTCCAGGGTAGTAGAAGTATGCTTCGCTAAGGATCGTATCATCGTTCGAAGGGTCGTTAAGAAGAGGTACAATTGAGCTGCACAACAGTGGCTTGAGGGCGAAGTTGGACTATAGACGTACTGCCAGGTACATCAGCCAAAATGGAGGTTTGTAGCAGCAGCGATTGCTACTTCATAAAGCATCACTTCCTCCACTGTATGAAGGCGCATACAGGGCGATGATTCGGCATGATGCCCTGTTTCGCCTCAATTCTTCGGTAGACGTAAGACTCGGGGCATGATCGCTATACGGCACTGAGGGTATCATGCCGATGATCACCACATCGCTGCTAGAGTATACATCTGAGGTGATCCTTAAAGGGATCGGGTCCGCGAGAATTGGTAGAGTGAAGCTAGATTGCTGTGAAAGGTTCCATCATCTTACCTGGTGAGTGACCGAAGAGCATGCTGTTGGTAGATTGAATCAAAAACTGAAGATCACAGGATAATAGGTTAGCTGAGATACCCGGTTCACGACAGGTTCGACTTTCCCTTGGTGAGAACCATGAGGCAATACTTCGTGAGGTCCATTGTCGAGCGTTCGCGTTGGCATAATGTCAAACTTCCTGCTTGGTACAACGCTTCGCAGCACGGCAATGGATATATGGCCTCATTCTTGCGGGAAAAGGCCGATACTGCATGTTTCTATAATGAATCAAGTTGGCATAGACTTCATGTGAAGCTTACGACATGTCCTTCTATCTCTTGAGATCGACGGTCAATTCATGCTATGGATATGCATTGACCCAGCTCACATTCACGATACATTCACATGTGAAAGTCCCGGCTGACTCAGCACCGCCCCCAGATTATAGTGAGACGGCCGAGGGCCTGGACAAATGGTCAAGGACAAGTGGCGTAAGCTGAATCGATTTTCCGGGGTCAGATGATGCACGTGTAAGAATCCGGGGAAAACTCAAAAAGTGTCTCGTCTACACTTCACGGCAAAGAATGAAACCAGGAGGCAAGACTTTCACGTGCTTTTTGTCGTCGTCGATCTGACAAGACGAATGGCAAGGCTTGCAAAAAGAGTCCAGCTGACCAGATCTGACTGTCACAAGCATCTTGAAAGAATGCACCTTAGTCATGAACGTGGGGAAGATGGCGGCATGCTCAGCGTCATGGAGTGCAAGCACATGAATCGCTGCATGAGAGTCTCGACAAACATGTGAAAATTGAAGAGATCTGGGACTTTGTTATGCCTCTGCAGCTGGGAATACTGTTGCTTTAAATCACGTGTACTCCTTGAGAAGCGTCCTGATTCAACCGTGATGGTCCGGTTACTTGGCCGAGGGGGTCGGTCACAAGTCCGGTTGTGTGGGGATTGGAGAAGGAGGACGTGATTGGATGCTCGCAAACGTATTCAAGACAAGCAAAAGGCAGTGAATGTGAGGAGAAGACTCTCACATGCTTGTTATTGCAATTTAAGCAAACTGTTGACCGTTTGATAATAAAAACACCACGTGCTGTAACAAGACTCCATGTTGTTATGTTCGACATCGCCCTTTTCCAGGGATTCAGAAACAGGAACAGTGATGCTGCCAAGTCAGGAATTATCCATTAGCTTCCCCCACACATAACCTCATCTCCTCGAGTAGCGGAGACCTCGGCACATTACACGCGAGAGAGGCTGTAGTCGGTGGGTTGCCCGGCCGCCGGGGGTAGAACGGGCGGTGTTTCGGCGTAGCTTACGGCGAGGGAAGCGATGCAAGAGGCAGAAAAGGTTCTCTACTGGTCAACGTAGCTGAGATTCACTACTAAACTCGTCAAGAAGGGAAATAATGCGAATGCCAAAGCCGACACGAAATGTCAATACATGGAATCAATGTCCATTCCCCAATCCCCAAATCTTGAAGCCCGTAGCGGGGGTGGATACAGGCGGGTGGACGCTAAGTCTCAGTGGGTATCAGAGCCGCTTCCGGGGAGCAATCCTGGCCTGCGTCTGCTGAGAAAATGCCAGCATCTGATTTGCGCTTGCCGTGCTACTCCCCGCAAGTATTTGTCCGCGACAGAACAAGTCAAGACAATAGAGAACGACTTTATAACAATTCAGAGTGGCAATAAAGTAGATATACCAGTTAAACTCAAATAAATAACAATACCTAGCCATGTTGTGACTATCATCAAGTACATAAACTTTCTAATGGACCCTAGCTGTTAAACTCAGGTGGCCAGAAATTGAATGAGTGAGGTTGGATGCACGCGCTCATCATGGGGATGGGATGGGTATGGATGGTTCGACCTCGGCTCCTACGCCTGAGGACCAAGCACCAAGGATCTTGCCCCTCGGCCTTGTGGGCGTCGCATCCAACTAAATAAGACTTGTCCTTGATCCTCTTCTCTTCTTCCTCCGACCTTTTCTTTTTTGGACTTGTTTTCTTAATTCCTCCAAGAACTCTCCATCTCCATCTCTCTCTTTTTTTACAAAGTCTCCATTGGCGTGGGAGTCTAATCTGTCTTGTGTCTTTCTTCATATACCCTTCACATTACTCAATACACATACACAAACGCTACAATGGCTCCTAGAGTGATTGTTGTTGGCGGTGGCCGTGAGTAGAAGCTTATTCCCATTGCGCGACCGAAGCACCTAATACTAATTCTCTTCTTCAGTCTCTGGTCTTTCTGCTGCGCACACCATTTACCTGGCTGGCGGTAACGTCATTGTCCTCGACAAGCAGGGTAAGTCTGAATCCCGAGCCGAACCGACATCCTCAGCGCATTCGTGCGCCTGGATTCGGCTGATCGCCGCGTAACTTACTAACATGCGCAGGCTTCTTCGGTGGAAACTCTACCAAGGCTACTTCTGGTATCAACGGTGCTCTCACAAGAACGCAAGTCGAGACTGGCATTCCCGACAGCGTCAAGCAGTTCTACGATGATACCCTCAAGTCCGCCCGTGACAAGGCCCGTCCCGACCTTATCAAGGTCCTTACCTACAAGTCCGCTGCTGCCGTTGAGTGGCTTCAGGATGAGTTCAACCTCGACCTCACACTAGTTTCTCGTCTTGGGTATGTTCAATCTGTCTCCATCGACATCGCGTCAAAGACAAGGCTAACAATCACTACAGTGGTCACTCTCAGCCCCGAACCCACCGAGGTCACGATGCCAAGTTCCCCGGTATGGCCATCACCTACGCCCTGATGCAGCGCCTCGAGGAGCTTGCCGAGAGCGAACCCGGCCGTGTCGAGATCGTCAAGAAGGCTCGCGTCACTGAGCTCAACAAGGAGGGCAACAAGATTACCGGTGTCAAGTACGAGCACAACGGCGAGACTGTCTCTGTTGACGGCCCTGTCGTTCTCGCTACTGGTGGTTACGCTGCTGATTTCTCCGACTCTTCTCTGCTCAAGCAGCACCGTCCCGATACCTACGGCCTCGCCACCACAAACGGTACCCACGCTACTGGTGACGGTCAAAAGATGGTCATGGCCATCGGTGGTAACGGTATCGACATGGACAAGGTCCAGGTCCACCCCACAGGTCTTGTTGACCCCAAGGACCCCGGCTCCAAGTGGAAGTTCCTCGCTGCTGAGGCTCTTCGTGGTGAGGGTGGTCTCCTTCTCAACGCCGATGGTGACCGATTCTGCGATGAGCTCGGTCACCGTGATTACGTCTCCGGCATGATGTGGGAGGAGAAGAAGAAGGACAAGTTCCCCATCCGTCTTATCCTCAACTCCAAGGCCTCCAATGTCCTTGACTTCCACACCCGCCACTACTCTGGCCGTGGTCTCATGAAGAAGATGACCGGTAAGGAGCTCGCCAAGGAGATTGGCTGCACCCCCGAGCACCTCCAGAAGACCTTCTCTACCTACAACGACATTGCCGATGGCAAGCAGAAGGACCCCTGGGGCAAGAAGTTCTTCCACAACTTGCCTGTCAACGTTGACGATGACTTCCACGTCGCCGTCATGGAGCCCGTTCTCCACTTCACCATGGGTGGTATTGAGATCAACGACAAGGCTCAGGTCCTTAACCAGGAGAAGCAGCCCTTCGAGGGTCTCTACGCCTGTGGTGAGTTGGCTGGTGGTGTCCACGGTGCTAACCGTCTTGGTGGTTCTTCTCTTCTCGGCTGCGTTGTCTACGGCCGTGTTGCTGGTGACACTGCCAGCAACTACCTCTTCCAGAACGCCCTCAAGGGTGGTGTCGGCAGCGCTGCTGAGCGTGTCGGCCAGATCTCTCTGCACCTCGACCCTTCAGTCCCTAACCAGGTGACCGTCTCTTGGGGTGCTCCCGGTGCTTCTTCCGGCTCCGGCCCCTCAAAGGTCGACGAGCACGCCAGCACCGCTGCTGGTCCCAACCCCGTCAAGGAGGACGGTGCCAAGGCTGATAAGCCCAACGACCCCAAGGCCTTCAAGGTCCCCGAGAAGGAGTTCACCATGGAGGAGGTCGCCAAGCACAACACCAAGGACAACGTCTGGGTTGTTGTCAAGGGTGTCGTCATGGACCTTAGCAACTGGCTCGAGGAGCACCCCGGTGGCGTGCAGGCCATCCTGAACTTCATGGGTCGCGACGCGACTGAGGAGTTTGAGATGTTGCACGACGACGAGGTCATTCCCAAGTACGCGCCCCAGCAGGTCATCGGCCGCGTCAAGGGCCAGGAGGTTACTCTTGAGCCTTAAACGGGGAAACACTTGATGTAACGATGGTGACGCGGCAAACAAAGCCGCGATGAAACTTTGTTGTGTTTTTTGTGCGAGTAACTCTCATGGCCGAAAAAAGGTCTCGTTTTGCAACTAGGCGTCCAGGATTTGTTGTTTGTACTGTATTGATAGGCGGGATGCATGCATATTGTTGCAATCTAGTTTATACAATTTATGAAGAAAGATATATTCTACCTATCTACAATTCACCGTTCCACTGTGACTGTATTCGTATTGAGTGAGAGTTTGCGGCTTGACGTTGATCAACGGGGTGGCTTGCTGATGACACATGTATCACGATGGTTCTTTTGGAATGGACTTTTTGTAGCTGTGCCTGACGATCAGATTGTTACTGGTTTTTGTTACACTACCACGCGGCCCTGAGAAAACGTTGCATCGATCAAGTATTGGTGTTGTCATCGCGGGTGAAGCGTTGCTATTAACATCTGTGATGATAAATTTATGTGCGATGATGATGCTATGTCCCAACCCGATGGCGGTGACATTGGATTTCTGATCTTTGCTACCCTCACACTCTGAACACAGCTATCTAGATTAATTAATGAAACAATCCACTTGTACAAACTCACTTATTCAATGTTTAGGTTAAGACTGGTGATGAAAAGTTCCGTATTGTAGTTTGCTGGTTGGACTCTAGGGTATATTCACAGCTCAGTCCAGTCTAACTTCACATCCGTCTACCCGAACAGCCACAATACATGCGCGAAAAAGTAAAGTCTGACAGGCGCGTATGATCCACGTGAAGATGACTGCTGGCTTTCGATGATCAGCGCGGCATTTCTGACTTCTTTGTTCTGCCAAGGGATTGTTCGGCCTTATGGTCCATCCTTGTTCCCCGTACTTTTGCGGGGTGCAGCAAAAGAGACTCCGAGCACGTGTTAGAGCTGGAGTGTACCTGAATAGCTTTAGACAAGTGTGAAAGTGAGACCAAAATGATGTAAATATGCTTATCTAAATAGAATCATGAGACAGACAGGTCATACCTGTTTCTTTTCCGTCACGGCGTATCTATCTTAAGCATCTATCTCTATCGAAAGAAATACCTCGGCCAAGTAGTATTTCATCCGATCCTGAGTTGGATGGACAAAGAGCTTGCAAGCTTCCCAATTGGGACACATTCTTCTGTAGCCCAGTCTTTGATGTAGAGTGACCAACAAGCCACAAAACACGGCATCTCAAGACTTAACTCCGCCAAGCAAAGACGCGTCGCCTGACCTTAAAAGTCCTTGGACGATGTCAAATATCAGATTGATGGATATTCGCGGCTTCTAATTGACTGATGATGACTTTGAAGAGAGAAAAAAGATCTGACGCTGTTGTTTCGGCTTCCGAACTGACAGGAGCGGCTGGACCCGCGTAATGGGCTTTTGGCTGCTGTCGATCAATCAGGCCATTTTTTTTAAAGCTCGCAAAAGCCACTTTAACGTTGTCAAAGAAAACGTAATAAAATTCGCTTCTTTTCCTCTGAGACGCGTTGTAATGCGAGGAGGCTTGAATTTAATGTCATTATGAGCATCAGGAACTTTTTCTCCTCAGGAAGATGCCGCCGTTTTGTCTTGTCATATTTCATGCTACCCACAAGGGTTCATTCTTCGACGCTCTCGCAATCCAAGTACCGGTACCGAGACTAGACCCTTGCTGGGGTTGAGTTTGATTGTCTGGGGGAGAAACTGGAGACTGTGTAGACTGTGTCCAGTCGCACGTACCAAAGGGGTACTTGTGCTATGATCTGATGGCAGGGAGAAACTTGGGTCTACAGTAAAAGATGGGTTTCCGTTGGAAGGGTGCTAGACCGGGGTAAGCGCTGCATGGCGGAGGCACCGTTGCGTCTTGGATGGCTGGGTGCGACGTACAGTGTCTTGACTGTGCTGAGTCGTTCATCTGGAGTTGATGCGAATACTCTTGATACAGAGATGGTCAACATGGCGATGATATTAGACTACTGTACCTCCGTTGTAGCATCACATCAACGGGTCTTACCTTGGACTAGACTCTTGTCAGGCTGAACACTAAGAGCAACGAAACAACATCAATTCCGACTTGGCGGAATGCTACCTCTTTCCCTGTTATACGGGTCACCATTCATGTCACCCTCGAAGCAACCGTCTCTCCCGCTTTCTGGCTGTCCAATGCAGCCAACAAAAAAAAGTGACGCTCAACCGAGTACGAAAATGAAACTATGGCTTGAACAAGCTCAGAAAGCTGAACGTTTGGTGCTGCTTTGACTTGACCTGACATCCATGACCTGAATCCGCTAGGGGACAAGGACCGTGTCTGGGTGACTCAGTTTCAGATTCGTGGCGCCCAGACAGTCGAGGTCTCCCCGTCGGACTTCTGGAAGGAGACGCGTGCGTGATGCTGTGCTATGTGAAAATTGAAATAAAATAAAATGTCCTGGGAGATTTGGTGTCGTGTAATGCTACAATAAAAAAAGGCAATGTCATGTCAAAATGGAGAGTTTCTGGGGATCCTAATGTTGTATCGTCAACTTTGAGAGAGGAACGCACTGTGACTCGCTTAGCTCAGCCAGTCTACGCTCTTTCCAGTGCAAAGAATCCACTGGCATGGCTTGACGAGGTTCCAGTGGCTGCAGGGCAGGAGGCTAATGATTTGACTTAATCAGGAAGGGACTAGTCTACCCCCAGAACGATGATCCCTTCCAATCTGGCCTTCTTCGTCTGGAGACGGAACACTTTCCATTGCATTCATGCCTGCCCCTCTCTGTCTCTCTTCCCCAGGACCTGGACCTTTTTTTGCAGCTGAAATTAGAAGACAAAGTTACAGTACGCATTTGTCTTTGCACGACCATCAGCTCATGGTATGTATATCCTCATCAAGACACTCCACCATCTTGGACATTTCTTTTTACTCCATGTACCACGTGCTATCCCTTCTCCTTTCCAAGACTAGCCAAGCATTGACTCTAACCATTCCAAGTACCCAGTACCCAGTGCGAGGTTTCTAGTGCTTAATCAACGACCAGTGGCCATCCGCCATCCAGTTATTACCCACACGGAATCGCCCAATGTCCCCCCGTTGATCTCAACCCCTTCAACCTCCACCAAAATCTCGCCGACCCGGAGCCTTTCGCTCTTGACATCGCTGAACCCTGGATTGACGACTTCAACACCGACACCATGGCCATTGCCATGGGCTGGCAGAAACCCGACAATGTCGCGGGCTCGTCGGCGCCGGCTATTATGGTCGGTCTCTTCGTTGCCTCTGGCGGGTTGCTGTTCGGCTACGATACTGGGTAAGACAGACCACCGATTCCTTGAACCCTTTGATGTGCTTGGATGCTGGGATGGGGCGTGCATGGCGGTTGGAAAACGTACGGCGACATCGAAAACTACGACAAGGCAACGAATGACGGATTATGGGATTTTCTTTGACGTTATCGACGATATTCACGATTGACTTTTCGACGATGCGACGATCGCGGCGAACCTCGTGTGACTGGGATGACGACGACTCCATTACCACTTTACAACCTCGAAAGAACGTCAAGCAATATTGTCATGAGGAAATGTTGGAAGGAGTTATTTTGATGGCGATATTCGAAATGAGACGGACTCATTCGCAAACGCAAACCCGTTACGATAAATCGACAACTGCACTATCAATCGCCATCTTGCCCTCGACCATGCTATTTCATCGCGTCACATCATTTTTGAGTCTCAAATACTAACCACCTATCTTCGCAGAGCCATCAACGGCATCCTTGCTATGACAGAGTTCAAGGAACAATTCGGAAAACATACAAATTGCTTCGATGAGAAAGGCGCCATCGACATTTGCACAAAAGACTCATCCATCATTGTCGCCATTCTAAGTGCTGGCACTGCCCTTGGTGCTTTATTTGCAGCACCTACTGGTGACTCCCTAGGCCGCCGCAAGACTCTTCTCTTGGCCGTCGCCATCTTCTGCATCGGTGCCATCTTCCAAGTTGCCGCTAACAATATTGATTTGTTGCTGGTTGGAAGGTTAGTTCCCACTTAAACTGACTCGGACAGGATCGTATCATTAACAACCTACAGATTCTTTGCTGGTGTTGGCGTCGGTCTCATCTCCGTTCTCGTTCCGTTGTATCAGTCTGAAATGGCTCCTAAGTGGATACGAGGTACACTTGTCTGCGCATATCAGTTATCAATCACCTTTGGCCTCCTCTCCGCCTCTATTGTCAACATCCTCGCCTCCAAACTCAGCAACTCATCTGCATACCGCATCCCTCTTGGCCTTCAGATTGTACCAGCAATCATTCTAACCGGCGGTCTGCTGTTATTGCCGGAAACACCCCGCTTTCTCGTTAAGAAGGGCTTACACGAAGAAGCCGGCCTATCACTCAGTCGACTACGACGACTAGACATTACACATCCAGCGCTCGTTGATGAGCTGCAGGAGATGATTGCGAATCATCAATACGAATTATCATTAGGACCTGACAGTTATAAGGACATATTCATCGGCTCGCCACATCTTGGCCGACGAACATTTACTGGCTGCGGATTACAAATGCTTCAACAACTTACCGGTATCAACTTTATAATGTATTACAGCACAACATTCTTCGACGGCGCTGGCGTTGAAAGCCCTTACACGAAATCACTCATCATCAATATCATCAACGTTGTATCAACTATTCCAGGCCTATTGGTTATCGAGCGCTGGGGTCGACGAAGGTTATTGATGATCGGAGCCCTCGGCATGGCTGGTTGCCAACTCCTTATGGCGTCTTTCGACACTGCAACCGGACAGAATTTTGAGAAAGCATCTCAAACCATCCTCATCACATTTTGTGCTATCAACATTTTCTTTTTCGCTGCGTCCTGGGGTCCCGTTGTGTGGGTTGTTACCTCTGAGATCTATCCTCTCAAAGTGCGAGCAAAGGCTATGTCTGTTTCAACAGCATCCAACTGGCTTCTCAACTTTGGCATCGGTTACAGCGCGCCTTACTTGGTTGGCACAGGACCAGGGAACGCCTCTTTTGGACCAAAGATCTTCTTTATCTGGGGTGCCTTTTGCATTCTGGCCGTTTTCTTTGTGTGGTGCAATGTGTACGAGACAAGTAAGATCAGCCTGGAACAGATCGACGAGATGTACGAACGTGTGAACCATGCATGGAACAGTAAATCATTCGAACCGAGCTGGAGCTTCCAGCAGATGCTCAATGATGGCTGGTCACCGAGCGCTCAACCTCCCGCTGGCCACGAACTACAAACGACATCAACTGCATCGAGCGCAGACACAACCTTGGGTGACGGTGACACATCTTCAATCACCGTGAACCACAGCAATAATAACAGTTCATCGCCTAATAACAACAATGACCAGAACAAAGGCCCGCCAGTGTCCCTGGCCAATGTTGACTTTAGCTATTAGGCTCCCTGGTCGTCGATATGTTTGTTTGTCTATATTGCGTGTCCTTTACACCCTCAACGTCACATAGGGAATCAGCGATGGAGTTTACAACGAAGCGGAGTTTGTGGGGTTTACGCGTTAATGTTGTTTTATTACAATGATTTCTTTGTTTGTTCACCCACATGGGTCAATATCACCCCCTGCTTGGGGTCATGGACTGTCGGTACCGGGGATTTGGGTAGGAAGGAATACCAACTTGGCTCTTGGATTTTATATCATGGTTTTATCATTCTTTCAGGGAGTCAAGTGCTTTTTACGTCTTTGATGAATGGATGCCCGGATACCCTGTGGGCAGCGGCTAATTGTCGAGCGAAGCGAGGTGAAGGCGCATTGCCATGGACTTTTTTCTTGGGTTGAGTTACAGAAAGGATAGTGCATCAATCTGAATTACCTTTCGGCTTCCAGTGCTGCGCGCATTGTTCGTAGTGAACTCTAACGTCGTAGGGGTACATGTTAAATGTTATTGTGTTCGTGTTCAAAGACTAATATGACTGACAGGCTACAGGGCTGTTGAGGACATTTTCACTGACAGGTCTATGGCTTTGTTCACCTGACAGCGCTCTTGATCATTTGAAGACGATGGTTAAGGTTGCTGTTCAGTCCAGTGTATATGGGAGTGCCCATGCTGTTTAAAGGTCTTCGCCCTTGCTGTCAACTCTACTTACTTTCTAACTTTACGCACCTGTCATCTCGACGACTATTTGTCGAAGTCTTCTGTTAACTTTGCACACCCAGACTATTTGTCAAAGTCTGCCACCTATACTTTCGTTCGAGGGGGTATCTTGTCTAGCTAGATCTTCCCAGCTTTGGAAACTGCAGAATTTACTCTCTCATCTGCAACAACTAATCGACAGCGACATCGGCACGAACACCGATTCTAGCAAACACCAACTTCGGCACTGACACGAACAGATACCCACCGGCACTGGCATAGACATTGAAATCCACGAACACCGACACTGACATAGGCATCTACACTGGCACTGCCATCAACATCCACTATGCCTACAGACCCAATTGACCTGGTCCACCCAGAACTCTTGGACCTACTCTTCCACTTCGAACTTCTTCCCCCTGAAAACTACCAGACGGAATCTTCCCTTGCAACATCCATCTTCTTAGCCCTTCAACAAGCTGATCCCATCATGCAGGCCTTTCTAGTCAGCCGGATCATCTCCGAAGAGGAGTTGGCAGCAGAACGCCTGCGCGACCCTGACGTACGAAACATCAGCCATCGAGTTGTACTGGATCATGAAGAACGAAAGGCCGCTTTCCGACCCTCCCCTAACGACTTCCGACCTCCCAACAATGGTGAGGATTGTCTTATCTGTGCCGAGGATGCTCAAGTTCGGGCTCCTTGTGGCTGTAACTACTGCATGTCTTGCTTTCGCGAAGCCATCAAGATCGGCCTTCGTTCCCAAGAGGAGTTTCCCCCCAAGTGCTGTGTACCATTCAACGAAGCAGCAATTCGACTTACACGCTCTGCTCCCCTAGTCCATCTATTCCGACAGATGGATGAAGAACATAAAGCACCAGTCCACGATCGACTCTACTGCCACGACGGCAACTGCGCCGCTTTCATCCCCCCTGACCAGAACGGTCGTTGTCTTCTCTGCCATACAGAGACATGCCCTGACTGCGGTGGAGAAGGACACACTGATCGTGCTTGTCAACCAGGTGATGCAGAAGAAGATGTCTGGGCTACCATGGACCAGAACCGAACTGTCAACTGCCCCGGATGCGGTAGAATGATCGCTCTCGCAGAGGCGTGTAACCATATGACTTGTCCCTGCGGCTCGCAGTTCTGCTTCCTGTGCGGAGACCGATGGCACACTTGCCACTGTCCCCTATACGGCCACTATGATCAAATGGTACCCATGCGTGACCGTCCTGGTGTCAAACCACCTCAATTCCGCCGACGCCAACAAGTTCCTACGGCAATCCCCGATCGTCACCGAATCCCACAGCTGCGTCCCGTCCCTGGTGAAGAGGATAGAGCCCCTCAGCGACACGCAGTCCAACGAGTTATCCGACCCCTGCGTCTGCCTCGACAGACAGATGCGGAACGTGAGCGACGTCTCGATGAACGTCGCCGCCGTGAGAATTTGGGAATGCGAGAAGACAACAACCGCGACCAGCACTGGTTCGGGTTTCAGATGGGTGCACAAGGACGACCGGTAATGGAAGTAAATGGGCGTGGGCTCCAGCCTGATGAAGTGTGGATGGATATGATGGATGACATTGGTCCTCTCGAGGCTCTGGAACTTGGCTTTCTTCCAGCATTCCTGGAACCACATTTTAATGGTCAATGGGTCGGGCCTCCTGGACAAGATCCGCGTGCTCAAGCAGCTGCGCCTCGCCGCAATGCTCCTGCAGCTCAACCAGCGCGGCACGATGCTCGTGAAGCAGTACGTTTAGTACAGCAACGAGCACAACAAGCAGAACGAGCGCTTCAACAAGCGGCACCAGCGCAACGGGCGCAACGAGGTCAGCGAATGGCTCAACAATTCATGATGCCGCCAATGCCACGAATGCCCGAAATGCCACGAATGCCTGAGATGCCGCAAATGCCTGAGATGCCGGCAATGCCAATTCAAAATGTTCGTCACCATGGCCAGAACCCTGGGCCCAACCCTAACATCATCGCTCAACGTGGTCAGCCCGGATTTCATGGAGTCAGGCGTCGTAACCGCAGAGAACATTAGTGACTATAACTAACTTTGTACAGACGCGAACCAGCAGATCTCGGCGATCTCGGCGATAATATCGACCCATAGTTAGCGACTTCTCGATATCGACGTGAGCGTACGACAAGCGGACGAGAGCAGGCGAGAACTAGAACGCACTACTGAGCATTTGGAGCATTTACATCATTCAGCGGAACGCAGTCTCGAGACCTTACGACTATATACGAGTCGCCGTCGTCGCCGTCGTCCTTAACACACACCATCAATGTCGAAGACACACATTGACCCTTTTCTTATTCTTGCGAATCGCTTTGGCTCTACTATATACCCCCAATCACATTGCATTTGTTTCCTAGCGTTATGTTTTGCTATTTTGGCACGAGCAGACGGAACCAGAAAGAGTTCCCTTCCCAGTCCCCTGAACGATCTCTTTGTTACTATATCATTGGACTCCTAGACCCTTGGATTGACCTTGTGGTTTGCTTGGCAGAGAGAGACAGAGATAGAGCGCGCGAAAGACTGCTATAGATATACTTAGGATACGAAGATATAAATTGAGAAATGTTGCGATACCTTGATTTGCCCAACTAAATGTTTGTGATTGAACCTGAATGAGCTCTCCTTAAGTGGTAGAGACTTCGCGGAAACCTAGAAGAGTGACATGCATAGATATATAGACAACACGATGAAGCTATATAGAACGATAATGTTTGCGATACTTTTTGTCTATTTATATATACCCGTAGTTAACCTAGAATGGGTTCTTTTGAAGTGGCATACTCCGTAGAGACTGTCTGTCACACTAAGTGGGCAACTGGGAAAATGTCCTTTAAGTCTTAGGCCACCTAAACACAGTAGTCCGAGAGCTCTACTATAAGCTGGCATAAGGTGGTCTACTTATTCCGTCTTTTGTGATATCGGCGCTCAATTCTTCTGGCACCCTGGCGTGTCACCTGTCGTATACTTACGATGATGAAGCTGCACATAGAAGTCTTGCCATACGTTTTATTTGTCTGTCTACATGCCCACGGCCGTCTTGACTGAACCCTTGTTAAGAAAAGCGATTGTGAAGGTAACAATAGTTATCTCCAGTGCCTCTGAAATCCCGCACACTTTGCTCCCAGCATCCATGAGGTCGTCTCTCGCTGTTAAATTGCTTGACTGTTGTCTCGCGCTCTACAAGACCAACTGGAATCATGTTACGGCGGTCATTCTTTGCATCATCGCAGTAGATGATGAGGACGCGATACGGGGATTCGCAAATTGGCGAATTGCATTCGAACTTTGTGATTTCACACATTGTGTCTAGATAGTTGTTGTTCTAGGTGAGGTTGGTAGTAAGACTTACAGTTGACTGTGATGTGGAATAATTGCCAAGGCTATTGGGAGCAGTCTTGGTAGTATTTAACCTTCATCGCATATCCCCTTGTTCGATTTTGTAGTCATTCAGAGAACCCGCTTGTCATGTTCACATTCTTCATCACGCATTAACAGAATCGCTGAAGAACACACAGCCATTTCATAAAGAACGAAATGCCTTTGTACAGACAAAGGAACAAAGCAATGTGGCAAGACAAAGGATTCACCATGTGAGGTACAAAAGGCAATACTCCAAGATAATTGTTATAACAAATCTGTGACAACGCCAAGAATGTGTCATTCATTCAACATACGATCGCTAATTCTTTCCCTTTCCAAGCTTCTTGATCTCCGCTACAACGGCAGCAGTAACTTCCTTTGTAGTCGCCTTTCCACCAAGATCCTGCGTCAAAACCCCAGAAGCAGTCACATTCTCAACGCACTCCATGAGCGTGGTAGACGCATCCTCTTCACCCAACCAAGCAAGCATCTCAGCTGCCGTCCAGAAGGTAGCGACAGGATTAGCGACACCCTTGCCGGTGATGTCAAATGCTGAGCCGTGGATGGGCTCAAACATAGATGGGTTCTCGCGACTGGGATCCAGGTTGCTTGTTGGCGCAATGCCGATTGAGCCTGCTAGGGCTGCTGCCAGATCTGAGAGAATGTCCGCGTGCTTTGGGATCATTAGCTATAACTCAAGACGGATGCAAGATAAACTCACCAAGTTGCTCGCGACAATGGTATCAATGCTCTCAGGTTTGAGAACCATCTTGGTAGTCATAGCATCAACCAACATCTTCTCCACCGTAACATCGGGGAAGTCCTTCGCAACCTCTGCGGCAACCTCGTCCCAAAGCACCATACCATTCCGCTGAGCATTGCTCTTTGTAACAACAGTCAGGTGCTTTCTAGGCCTCTTCTGCGCGACCTCAAACGAAAAGCGGATAAGTCTGCTCACAGCATGCCGGGTGAAGATGGCCACTTCTGTAGCGACTTCCCATGGGTGACCGCGGTGCGAACGACCGCCTTGTCCGGCGTATTCGCCTTCGCTGTTCTCACGGATAATTACCCAGTCGAGATCTCCTGTCTTACAATTGCGTAGGGGAGATTGAGTGCCACGCATGATACGTGTGGGACGGACGTTGGCATATTGCTGAAATGGTTGGCAGATGGCGAGGCGAAGACCCCAGAGAGAAATGTGATCAGGGACATCTGTAATGAGTAAGTGACCGTTCAATCCATGAATGGGATTACTTACCGGGAGCTCCTACGGCGCCAAAGAGGATAGCATCATGCTTCTTCAGCTGATCAAGACCACCGTCGGGAATGTACTTTCCCGTCTTCTTGTAAGTATCTGAGCTCCAATCATAGTGTGTAAAGTCAAGATCAAATGATCCAAGAGTATCGGCTAGAGCATTCAACGCCTCGACACCAGCTGAGATGACCTCTGGACCGATGCCATCTGCTGGGATGGAAGCAATGCTGTAGGACTTCTTGTCGGTGACTGCTGAGGGAGACATGGTGTGATAGATGACGATTCAATTGATGGACGAGATGAGAATAATTGAAAACTCCTTGAAAGTTATAACCTTTATATATCTGAACTTGCTTCAATGTGCATCATTTATATCACTCTTGTTAGTTGATGTGGAGTAATTGAAGCGGACGTTTCTTTGTCCGCTGCAACCTCATTACTGATCTCATTGGATCCGACTAACGATGAAATGTCGCTGGCTCAACTCCGCTGGCGTCGACGGTTTTCCGTGGTTAGTGGCTGAGATGATGCGGGGGAATCCACAATATCCGTCCGTGATGGAACCTGTATAAGTCAGTTGCGACGAGATAAAATGTCATCATGTCCCAGCGAGGATTAAAATCAAGAAACCCACATACTCCACGACAACATCAGAGTTTCTTGACAATCGTCACCATGATTGATCCAAACGCCATCAATGCTGTTCTGGACATTTTCGTCCCCTCAATTCGAGCTCACCAAGAAAAGACCTCAAAGCCCTTCGTCCTAGGTCTCTCCGGCCTTCAAGGCAGCGGAAAGTCGACATGGGCTGCAGCTCTGTCCAAGGCCCTAGCATCGCAACACAACATCAAGAACCGTACACTATCTTTGGATGATCTCTATCATGATCATGCAGAGCTCGTGGCTCTTCGAGAAGCTAACCCAAATAATGGTTTGCTTCAAACTCGTGGCCAACCTGGAACCCATGATGAAGTTCTTGCAAAAGAGTTCTTTGATCGAGTTCTTGGCCGCGTAGAAAGCGAGAACAAGACTGTCAAGTGGCCTGCATACGATAAGAGTCTTAATGGTGGACAGGGTGGAAGAGTCCCAGTTGAGGAATGGGATGAAGTTCCTTTGGACCAGGGTCTCGACGTGCTGATCTTCGAAGGATGGGCTCTCGGCTTTCAGCCTCTAACGAAAGAAGAGGTCACCAAGAAATGGGAACAGGCCAAAGCCTCTGAGGCGCAACAGTCTGAAGAGTGGTCCCTAACCAACACTCTCGCGAATCATGAGCTGGAGCATCTCCTACTGATCAACGAAAACCTCAGAAGATATTGCGATACTTTTGCGGGACCCCAGTATTTTGACGGGTTCCTTCACTTGAGTACGGATAAACTCGTGCAAGTCTACGAGTGGAGGCTAGGTCAAGAGAGAGCTTTGAGGCAGCACAAGCCCGGAATGACAGATGAGCAAGTAATTAAATTTGTCAAGGGGTATATGCCTGCTTATGAACTTTTCCTTGAACGTCTTCAAAACGAGAACCTGTTCCAGAATGACGCAGATAGGGCGTCGCGAAAGAGGCATGTACAAGTGGTATTGAACAAGGCAAGAGAAGTGACAGAGGTGAAGGAAGTATAATGAAGTAGGCCCAGACTCGAGTTGAGACTAGCGTAGGGAATTCCAAGTTGGATCAACAGAAGCATCAAATTCCGCATTGACGAGGAAGGGATTGTCGATAGCGCTGAATGAACTTGCAAATAGTTGATCGTACCACATCATTGACTCGTGACCCTCGAGCGGCATATTGTCTAAGCTTGGATAGGGTTGTCCTTCCACAGGCAGCGAAATGTTCGGTGTAGTGAAGAAGTCATTCGTATGAGGGCCATTTGAAGCTTCTGGCTGGAGATATGACGTCCCATAGGACAGAGCTGTAGTAGAAGGAAAGGTTCGTTGGCGTTTGCGCTGCTGGGATCTGGGAGATGCAGAATCCGCTGGGAATGATGTAATGTTCAAGGAAGAGTTGGGTGCGGCAGACACTTGACTGTTTCTAGTCTCGATAGCTGGCCCCGAACTGGCTGTAGCGGAGTGATTAAGTGTTCTAGGGGGTCTCGATGGCGTGACATTTCCACCCGCTCGTTGATGTGAAACGCCAGGTGAAAAGGTTCTTGTAGTGATAGAAGCATCTGCGGGTGACTCAATCAGAGGAGGTCGGTCTTGGGAAAGCTCTTGGACTGTAGATGTTAGTTCGTCAATGGCACCGAGGCAGTACTCTGGCCATGAAGTATCTCGAGCTGCTAGATGGCCGAGAATACTCTTAGCTGCCACAACATGCCTAGAGAGGATTAGAAATCATATCGAACGGAAGCGTAATCAAATTGCATACCTTAAGGCGCTATCAAGAGGCACTTGCTTTTCAAAAGCCGCGTGAATAAGGACAAATGCACTAATCCAGATAGACCAAGTGAAAGACGGCCACAGTAGTGGTGTTTGCGACCTCGAGCCATCAGACTCAGCCTGTAGCTTGTGACGATTTTGGTGCTTCTTCAGGATTATTAATATGGATTTTGCAGCCGAGATACAAGCCTGGAACGCAGACGAGTATGAAGGAGAAGGGTGGTCTGAAGCCAAGCCTGGTCTGTTCAGACAGATTGCCGACTCGTGTTTTAAGACAAGAAGCATGATCTTGTGATGCTCTGATATTGCAGGCGTGGATGACGCCGTGTCAGCAAGATCATCTTCTTCGACTGCGTCTTGGATTTCATTGAACCACTTCGCCAACTCCGCTTGTACGAAAGCTGCTCGATCTGCTGTGTCTTGTCGCTGGAGCATGGATTTGTTTCTTAGCTCTAGGATAAGACCGCGAATTCGGGCATGTTTCGTCACAAACGTTAGAAGTTGCAGTCTCTCGGAGTTTTCGTCTCGGCTTGTGAGTGTATGACGCTCTTCGCCTGGATAGCAGACATCAAGGTCATCGTCATGGATATCAAGCGGTAGACCGAGAGACTGACACAGGAGTCTTTCCAATATGTATATACACCAGAATACTCGCCGACGAGCCGAAGCATCTTGTGTTGTGAAGAACGGATATCGTGCTGGACACCGATGCAGGCCTAGTTGGAATGCAGCGCGAACAATGAGTCCGCCCAATCTGGAGGCAGCGTTTAGACAAAGCATAGAAGTCAGGAACAACTGAACAGCTAGAGCTGCTTGAGTTGACCGCAATGACGCAGGTTGACTCAGAGCGAATTGAGAACTTGCTAACGCATCGTCGACGCTGTTGAAAAGGAATCGCTTCGGTATGGGTTTTGTAAACGCCATCGACTGACGACTATCCGCCAGCGAGATGGATAGAACAGACTTGACAATGACTTTGTTGGTATAGCTCAAAGAGGAGATTCCATTTTTCGAAACTTCTTCGAATAGGCCTAAAACCTCAGGCCCATGAAGGAAAGGCAGAACAGGATGCCATGCCTCAAAATAACTCTTCGACCACTCGACAAAATCCTCGAAAGTCGGCCTCACATTGTCATCAGTGCAAACCTCATCATCTTTCCACAGATACTGGTCTTGGCTGTTCTTTTTCGAACCGTCTTGCCTCAGCTGGTCATCTTCTCCGGGGATAAGCGTATTAATAGACCCTGGTTCTATTCGCGACGCAGATCTCTTTGCTAATCGCAAGTGTACAGCGCGGATATAGTGGATCCCACTACCGCTTCCTACAAAACGAGCAGCATCATGCTCGCCTGTGTCGCGCATTAGGCCATATTCGCGGCCTGATGTTGAGTGCTTGCGCTTCTGAGATTGAGGTTCATGGCTTGGAGTTGAGTGGGTTGTTTCGAGAGTGTCGTACGGAGAGTGGTGAGAGGAAGACATCCTTAGAAACAAGGATCATCATTTGTTGACGGAAATTAGGTGATGGAGATTGTCCTTGGCAGGAACTAAGGTGTGATGGAGGTTTGTCGTCGAGAGGAAGATGCCGTAAAGGTGTTAGTGTCGCGTCGGACAAAGAAAAGGCCGAGGCGGGGTTGAATTCGCCGCCTGGTGGCGGAGTCAGTTTCACTGCGTTTTGTCAGGAAACCATTCAATTGATAGCAGGCTGATAGCTACTAATCCCTGATCTAATCGGTACGTATGGCTAACAATGAGCTGTCAGTCGAGGGGGAAGCCGAGAGGCGGTTGAACCCGATAGCCTGCAGCCATTGCCGACAACGAAAACGCAAAGTGAGATCGGGCTACCCGGAGGCAGAAAATCGAAAGGATCTTCTACTAATAGTCTATAGTGCGATAGAAACTTGTTAGTAGTATTGCATATATGCTAAAGCAGTTGAAAATGTACTTATGTCCGCAGACCTCACTGCTTACAATGCAACAACGATCCTTCTAATTGCCACTACCCTGAACAGAACAAACGGTACCACATGAGTCTCGTGCAACATAACTTATCAACTAACAATTGTTCAGAGGCCTTCCCATCGGATTCATAACAAGGCTAGAAGCACGCCTAGCTGAGACGGAACAAGCCCTCTTCCGTCTCGTTCAATCGATCGAAGACCCCGAAAACGACCAGATCTCACTGAAGCCCTCATCTCAAAGAAAAGATGACCGGATAAGAGAGTGGGATAGTCTTCCCCTCAAAGATTTTGAAGAAGTGAAAGTGTGGTATCGCAACAGGGCAGGTTTGAGCGATTCTTCAACCGTGCAGGATGACACGATGGATCTGGACTTAGATCAACAAGAAGCATCTATCCGCGTAGCACCAAGCGATGCAGATCCTGTTGAGTTCACTGATAATATTCAAAGCAGCTCAGGTATAGATATACCGCAGATTGGTCCAGAAGATGATGATATCTCAAGAGGTGGAAATCAGACTCCTGTGCTGTCTGAGGGAAGTAAGGCCAGAGAGATGGAACAAAAGCATCCACACATGTATTTTTGAACGAAGATTTAACCCTATCAGTTCTCCTCTCTCTTCATTTTCCTTGCGAAATAATCTTTTCATAAGTCTTGTGTCATGAACGTCCGAATGTGACAGCGATATCCTTGTTTGTGCATGAGAGGCGAGTCAGTTAATATCTGAGGGAAAAAGCAAAGATAAGCTGGGGTCTCCCAACAAAGTGATATACCGCGAGGAATAAGCACATAACCCCTCTCTTATACCATTTTCATAAAGTTTATCTTAGCACAGGCCCCTTCGCTAGACCCTGATCAGCCTTCCCCGCAAAGGTGTAGCGAGTCAGGTTGATGCACGTCTGGGGTGGTGTAGTAGCGTAGGTTACAGTGCATGAGAGATCGCCAGTCTCGAGACCTTCTTCTGTATGGAGGGACCACGTATCACACACAGCGCTTTGGTCAGCGCTTAAAGAAGAATGAGGAGTATAAGATGAGTGAGATGTCAGCATAGACACATGCATTTTCAAATCAATTCCATTCTCTTCGATTCCTTTCTTCATACACTCTACAGTCTTCACGATGGCCCCTTCACAAACTCAAGACGAGCCTTCAAATGCCCAAAAGAGCTCTGACCTCTTGGAGCACTCCAAAGAAGAGTCTGTCCTAACAGAAAAGGACCGCAAAGAACTCGCTTTCACAGACAAACACAGCTCGCCTGATGTGTACATCAACTGTAACAAAGACACTCTTTGGCATCCTTGGGTCGGCACACTTGAGTTGAAGCCTCTCCGTTTCGAGACAAGATCTGGAAGCTGGGTTATTTCTTTGAGAACGCCCGTGGATTGCTGGCTCGGAAAGCATAGACATCGAGGCACAGTGACGGCTGTTACACTTTCTGGTAATTGGAGATACAAAGAGTAAGTCTGCTTTCCCAAAGTAGTAGAACATCTAAGCTAATTGTATCTAATAGATACGACTGGGTAGCAGGACCTGGTGACTACGTTGTCGAGAACCCTGGCACTATCCACACGTTGTTCATGGGCGCTGGTTCCGAAGTTGTCTTTACCATCACAGGCAGTCTAGAATTCTTCAACGATGACGATAGTCTACGGGAGACGATGGATATCTTTACTTTCTCGAAGATGTATTATGATCACTGCGAAGAAAAGGGAATCGAGCCCAATGAGAAGTTGTGGTACTAGATGTTTGTCTGTTTCGTTACTAGGTAATTGTTATGATACAACATTGGGCTTTTTATGAAATTTACCATCACAAAGCACATTGTATTAGATGTGAACTCGTATATATCCTTGACAAAATATCATAGTCCTACCGGCAAAATAAATCAACTTATGGTGAGATTGTTTACCTCACCATATCCGCAATATCCAATACCTCGCAAGTTCCACTGGGACTGTGCCTCTTGTCTGGTCCCCTTCGAGTCCGACGCACGACTAAGGAGTTTTTGATTCTCGCCAACGTCCATTGGAATCCTGATTTCCCATCTATGCCAGGCCCACTTCAAATCACCATCATCCTGTCCATCACTCTCAGACAACTTTGCCTTTTCCCAGGTCTTTCCACCATCGGCACTCACTTCAACCTCTACAATAGGTCCAGCAGCATAACCAGGAAGAGCATATCCCTTGACCTCAATCGTGCCGTCGTTGTCTCTCTTACTGGTTGAACCTGATCGAGGAAGACATATGGCCGAGTTGAGGGGCATTTCTTGGAGAGCTGGTGCTTCAGACCACTTAGGATCTGCCTGCTCTGGAGTCTCCACATCAGGAGGCAGAACGCGATAGTCACGCTGATGATAATGGTTGGAAGACTCTTGCAGCTGAACTGTGATCCGATCAAGCCATTTTACTGAACGAACCCCAGCTAGCCCTGGTGCTATAATCCGGGCTGGGTACCCATGCTTGGGCTCGAGAGGTTTGCCGTTCATCTAACCATGTTAGCCAGTCAAATTAAACACGGTATGCATTGACTCGCTTACCTCCAGAGCAATGATCACGTCAGCATCCTCAGCCATAGCCTTCTCAAGCGGAATGCTTGTTCCAAACCACTCCTCCTCCGGCGAAGGGTTCTGATGACACGCAAACTCCACCTGAGCCTTTTTCTTTTCATCCTCACCAAGACTAATACCTGCCTTTAGCAGAACATCCCGGAGTCGGGGACCAGTCCATCTACAATTCATGACGGCGCCATCAAACCAATCGATACCTTGGACTTCCTTAATGGTAGTTCGCATAGCATGGCGACGGTTTCCAGCACACTGGAGGGCGCAGATCATGGAGTATTGATCGAATAATTGAAGATCTGCGATAGAAAGGTTGAGGGCGTTTCTGACTGCGCCTTGGATAGAGATTCTATGAGAAGCCGCGTCAATAAGCGGAATGGGACTGTTGTATGTGAGCTTCGATGTTCGGCTTTGAAGTATTACTGTCTTACCCATGATTCCTATCGTAACCAATGTTCTCAGTGACGAAGCTGAGAATATGTCAGAGCCATGATTCAATGAACAGGTAGGTAAATATCACTTTGACAAGAGATCCTCCGAGGCTGGCTCACGATTCAGCGGCTCATCAACTGAATATTGGTACTATCAAGACAGGCGTTAGTACCGATTCCCTAATGGAAATCAATTGGATTTAACTGAACCTGAGTAGAGCTATGAGGCATCTTGATCGAATAGGTATTAAATTTGGAGCGATACTGTGTATGGATTGAAGTCCGAATTGAGCCCACCCTGGAGTGATGGTGGCCAGACAGCGGGCTGTGGAGTCTTGGTGCTTGCAAGAAAGGGAAGTACTAGGATATTCTTATTGTGGAACCGCAAAGCCGGTATTGATAAACCCAGTTTGTCTTTTGTAAGTTATCTTGTGCGAGTCGAGTCTTGTTGTTGGCGTAGGCGTGAGGTGCATCCAAAGCTGGGTGGAGTTGTCACAATGACCTCATCACATGCATTAGCCAATGGTAGAATACCACTCGTCTGGCAATATTTTTGATATAGGTACAAGCATATGCGATATTAATATTACAATTACCAAGCTATATAACGAGGGAAGATAGTGTTTGTGAAGAAGTAAGAATAAACAGATACTATATGTAGTCAAGTAAATGAACGTATCGGAGGTTCTGTTAAATGCTCAAAGCTCTGGCCCATTAGTCAAAGACCTAGGCATGGTCAAGAATCGTGTCAGGACAACATTGAACGTGTCCGGATCTTGAAGAAAACTGTTATCATGTTAGCATCTTGTTGGTCTCGAATATGCTGGCAGTACTTACGCAAAGTGGCTCACTCCAGGAAGGATAACAAGATCAGAGCCCCAAACCTAAGAGTCAAAGGTTAGTAGGCTAACGGTAATGCTACTGGAATTACTTACCCAGCTGCGCAAGACGCCGGGAGTATCGCGGGTAACAGCCTCTTCAGAATCACCATCGACAATCCAGAGAATAGGCGCCTCAGGGTCGTCGTAACGTGTAGGAATCTTGGAGAAGGAACCAGCGTCCCAAGTTGGCTCAGATGACCACATAGCATCAATCCTTTCGCCAAACTCTTCAAAGGTCTCGTTACCTGGCGAGTTCTTTTCGTATTCTTTCCCAACGCGGTCGAGATACTCGAGGAACACGGGAGACTCTGCGGCAGTGGCATTGATGTTGTTGGGGCTGTATGTGCCTCCGAAAGCGAAGATACGGTCGATTCGATCGGTGAAGTTCATAGCGAGATCGAAGGAGATGCAGCTTCCATCGGACCAACCGACTGTTGAGAACTTGGGAATTTCGAGGTGATCCATCAAGGCTACCACATCCTCCGTCATGAGATCGTACGTCAAGGGACGGCTGGTATCATCGCTAGATCGACCTTGACCTCGAGAGTCAATGGTGATCAAGGTGAAGGGTCCATCCTGCAAGTGCTCAACCTGATGCGCCCAGTAGTCGCTGTTGGCGTAGCCGCCGTGTAGAAAGATAACAGGGTTAAGTCCATTGGCTTGGCTCTCCTCAAGTGGCGCTCCAAAAGTAGCATACCACAGATCTATGCCGTTGATAGGAGCAGTGCCATTGAAGTTTGCCTCAGGCAGAGGGGGTGTCGGAGGAAGGGTCTCCCAGGGTGCTTTGTATGGTTGAGCCGCTTTGTAAGGGGGTTGAGGTGTGGCGCCTAGTTCAAGTTCAAGTGAGATTGACAGGCCAGCCACGCTGGGGATCAAAGCCGCAAGGTATGGTAAGATATGCTGCATCTTGGTCTTGGAATTATGGTGAAGCATTAGATGGAAAACTTTAATTAGGAGGCGTTTTTACGGATAGAAAGAAGAATGAATTCTTCCATCAGTAGTTATATTTGAGGGTGAAAAGGCCTTGACGTTCCCCTCTTCTTGCACGACGCTATCATGAGCCTCACCGTCGATCCGCCTGCATTGACAGCCCCGTGTCTACCGTAGGCACGGAAAGTTAAAGTCAAATACCTTGTCATTGTAGCAATTTTTACAAGGGTCGCTGGTATTGCTTCTTCGGATCCCGGGTCGGGAGACGACACGTGACCGGGAACTCACGGAGAGGCGCGGAATATCCGGACTCTCAGACAATTTGTAGTACCCTGGTCCTGCCACTCATGAAGATCTGAAACCTACCTGCCGCACACTCACACTGCACTCACGTACCGAGATCTGGCAAACAATCGGAGAAGACAATGTACGAGTGACTCTCTTTGACCAACACCTCCAGATTGGGGCTCATATGATACGTCAACTTCTCAGCATCTTAAGCTGTTACGTGCAGGTCAAGATCTCAAGTGCAAAATCCTGACGTTACGGTAAAATAAGCCTGGCGTCGTCACGCAATACGCTATTAGACTCCACAGTAGACGTCAGTGCACCGATGAAGCACGGACCACCCACGGATTCGCACGGAATCTCCGTGTTATCCAACAACGTCTTCAGCCAAGCTGCTATCCATATATAGCTAGGTTATCGAACCCAACTAACGAGAAGAGGATCCTCGGCACAGGTTCTGTTGGAATCTAGAATCCTTTCTGTCTCAGGTCTTGTCGATATGAATTGGGCCGGCTATAGAAGGAAGAGTGACCTTGGAGAAAAACCTCTTCGCCTCTACACGGTACATATCGCATTCATATGGAAAGCAAGACAGTCACTTGTCATTCAGTCAGATCTTAGCAAGATCTGGTTAAGGGTAAAATGACTGTGAGACACTGACCTTGGCCAGCACGGAATCTCCGTGTTATGGGGCAGTCCTTCAACCGTCTTGACCCGCGCTGCTATCCATATATAGCTAAGGGGTATTACGAACCCAGCCAAGCCTACAATCTCAATTGGACCCTTGGATCTCCTCTTCTGTTGGACTGTTGAATTCCTTCTGCCGAAGATCTTGTCGAGTTCCGGTCAAAGGTCCAGTGGGCTCTGAGACACTGACATCAGGGGGATGGTAGGGTATATGAAGAGTTCTAATCACGCTGACACATAATCACACGTGCTGACACATAGGAAATGGAGGGTTACGATGTCGTAGTATCTCATCAAACTAAGGCTGTCTAGCTCGGTGGAAGACACAGCCGTGTTGGGACAGTTCACTTTATAGCCGCATCTGGCTGAAGAAATCTCCGGATAGCTCTTTTCCAGTCCGCAACTAAATGAGTTCGCCGACTTTAGTTCAAGACCCTTAGATAGAACTCGCCTGGCAGAGTTCCCGTGATGATCTTAATGAGATATCACAGCAGTCTAAGCCTTATCCTTCTCTGGCTTCCAAGGCCCTTCATCCAGCCGCATTAGCCCCTTGGTGAAGATAATGTCGGCCCGTCACTTGGCAAACTCGTTCTAGCCCACAAGTGTGCTCCATCAACGATTTCTTCCAGTAATGATGTCCCCAGTCTGCAAGACTTGACTCATGCGCCAAGTGCAGTTCTATCCTGTTCTGGTTATCCCATCGCCGGGTCCGGACGCTCCCCGTCCCTAGTAAAACGCCATAGTAGCACATGAACTCTATTTCAGCCCCGAAAAGCAACAGTTGTCGAATAGAGAACCCTGCCTTTTGAGTAATCGCTTATAATACCAGGTGTGCCGGGGTTCATGTTGTTGGCTCTAAATTTTTACAAGAAGCCACAATGTCTCGTATCATCAAAGCGTACAGGAGTAGGATTTTCTCCCCGAAATACTAAAGAAAAAGAAAGAAAGCACAGCAAGAAATATATTAACGAGTCTTTCACTGTGACTTTATCTGTTACATGTTAAACTTTCTTTCCATCTTTTGATCCATACAATCGCGGCAATGTCTGAACCGGCTGGCGTAGGGGGCAAAGGCCCCCAATTGATTGGAGTCCTCTGGTTCCAAATGGCCCTGAGCTACTTTCTCATTGGCCTTCGTCTTTACACGCGCGCATTCATCAAAGGGGCTATTGGAGTGGACGATTGGTGTCTGATCGCAACAGCCGTTAGTACCTCATTTCTAGCGTCAAAGTACATTCAGCTTACACTCTACACAGCTCGGCAGTACCATGTTTACTGTCTTTACGACCATAGCATGCATGCACGGAATGGGTCAGCGTCACGACGACCTTGAGACGTCAGAGTTTGCAAAGGCAATGCTTTATATCCTCACTGGCCAAGTCTTTATTGCTCTCGCTACTGGGATGGGTAAAGTGTCGGTTGCTATGTTCTTACTTCGTATTGTAATGAAGCCATGGTAAGTCTCGTGATGTCTGACTACTTCGAGGGTACTGACAAGAATGTCCTTAGGCATCGCTGGTTCCTTTGGTTCTGCAACATTACCATCACAATCTTCAGTATCTTTCTTGCAATTGTCGTCTTTGCGCAGTGTACCCCTGCAGAGTCGATTTGGAATCCCGTTTTGGCCGATCAAAGAGTCTGCAACATCAGTCTCACCGTTGTTGCCATCTCATACTGCTGTGAGTTCCCTCTTCCAGTAACCCGTTACCACTGCTAATATCATGTGTAGCCTACGCCGCAACGATGGACTTTGTGTTAGCAGCTTTCCCCTGGATCGCTCTTCATGGCCTGAACATGAAGGCTAAAGACCGCCGTACTATCTGTCTGTCGCTCAGTCTCGGAGTTTTGTAAGGCCTACTTCCGCTATGCCATCTGATTTCTAAATACTAATATCATGCAGCGCCGGTATTTGTGGTATTTTCAGAACGTCTGGTTTGACCTCTTTGAGTAATGCCGAGGATTATCTATGTAAGCCCAATCAGCCCCCATCTAAAGATGACGTCTCTAACAAGGAAATAGACTCCATTTCTGACTCGGTTATGTGGACCGTGAGCGAAGTAACGGCTACGATTGTGTGTCTGACACTCCCATCCCTACGACCCCTCTACAAAAAGATGCGCGGCGAAGACTTCAGTTCCGGAGGCTATCAACAGCATGACGACTCGGCGTACAGACACAACCCGTCCTTCCCACTTGGTTCTCTCAGGGGCCAAGACAACGACAAGGATGATACATCTACCAAGATCGAAAGCGGTGTTCTCACGGGGAAGAACGATAGTGACGAGGCCATCTTACTCCACCAAGGTACTATGGCAAAGGGAAATATTATCAGGACCCAAGAGGTCAGTGTGACCTACGGGCAGGGAAGGGGCTGAGTCTATTGCTTCTTTACAAAGGGCCAAAAGTTTTATACATATTCGTGATTTCATAAGCCTGTTACTATAAGATTTTAATTACACATTGCTTTCCGATTGACTTCCACCCAAGCAACTCGCTACCTTGTTACGCTGTGTTCATAATGACGTGTTTATTGAACAGTAGAAATACACGTTAACGACAGAACAATTCTGGCATGAGTCTACAGCAGCTGAACAAAGTGTTGCTGTGTCTTACCACATCAAGAGTTTATTCCGGCTTTTGTCTATTACTCGAATATGAGGCCCACAACGAACGTGTAGAACGTCAAGAAGCGGGCAGAAATAGACCATCAGGAATCGACGGCATTGAAGGATCATAGGAATGCGCATCTTACATGCGAGCGGAACTTGCCATTGCTGACAGCGATGAGTTGTTCAGCTGATGCTTCCCCTCACAATAGACCAGCCACGGCGTCGCACCGTGTTAAAAAAATGACTGACCGCCAAATTCTTGTGACACAGTAATTTGCGGTAAGCTGATGATGCGAAAGATTGTCATTTTTTCGTGGCAGATGAAAATATTTCCGGGATTATGGATGTTGGGCATAAGCGTTATGGGTCCTGTAGCTGCTGCGCCACGATTTGTCCTGGGTCGCCGAGGATATTTACAATGGATGTTGTGCTAAAATTGGAGGATCTCTGGGATCAATGCTATTGTTTGCACGGTGGAACACTGGGATGCTGAATCGAGGCTTGAACTTGCATTTGATGTGCCAAAGTACCAAATAGCATTCACTGATTGAATTCCATGCCGGCAACTGAAACCTCCAATCAGTGACCCAATTGCCCATCCACAAAATGATGGAAATGTTAAAACACAGCTTCAACGTCACTAAAATCAAGCTCAGCTAGAAAATAAGTTTCACAGGGCTGGGTCTGGACCCAAAAGTCGGCGAAGTTGAACTGCGCTGCCTCACTTTACCTAACTAAGCCCGAGTCCTTAAGCTTAAAATAGGGCTAGTCATCAGTTGGAAGCGGGCGGGGGGCTGTACCTCACTACAGTAAGATTTGGTGTAAGCGGGCAGGCGGGCTAAATCTCCACTTCAGTAGGCTAAACCAATCTGACGGCTCACCCTCCGATGTAGTGTAAGACTGAGGGCTGTGAGATGCCATAGCCTCCTCCGCAACATTACGGAAGTTGCGAAGCTAACGAACTTATGGGTTGCAACTTACATCTCTAGTACCGATGATTGAGACCATCACGATGAGAAGCAATGTCTATAAGAAGACTTGGATATCCCTTCCAAGATGAAATTTCTCTTCTCATCATCACAACACAAAACATCAAATCAACTATTTCCTATTTTTCTTATTTCCTTATTTCCTTTGTCAGGTCTATTGTTTTCCTTACAAACCTTCGCTTCTTCTCAGTCGTCTGCCAATTAGTTCGTTCATCGTTCCAACTTGTCTTCTTTCGACTTTCACTCCCAACACCAAATCAAAAATGCATTCTGCCATCTTTGCTCTCGTCGCCATCTCTGGCTTCGCCGCTGCTACTCCCAACCCCAAGACTACAGAGTGTCAGGGTCTCGGTCCTGATCTGGCCCAGTACTACGTCTGTGGTAACAATGGCTTCCGTGGCTACTGCTCTGTAGACCCTTGTGATAAGAAGTGGTGCCGCGATTACGCTCCCAAGACTTGCGATCTTGTTTTCATCACTGAGCCTGAGCCTCCTGTTGTTGCCAACCCTGTTAACGGTCATGAGCACGAGTGGGAGGTTGAGACCACCACCACCGAGCCTACCACTGAAGCCACTCCCTCATCTTCTGATGACACTGTCTGCGCTCCTGGCACTGGTTTCTTCCAATCTTGCTCCAACGGTTTCAGAGGCTGCTGCAAGTCTGATGCCTGCTCCAACTCTGAGGGTGTCTGCCCTGATACCGTCAAGCGATCCGATCCCACCGTCTGCGCTCCCGGCACCGGTTTCTTCCAGTCTTGTTCAAACGGCTTCCGTGGATGCTGCAAGACCGACGCTTGCTCCAACAGCGCTGGTATCTGCCCTCCCGTCGCCAAGCGCTCTGACCCGACTGTCTGCCCTCCTGGAACCGGCTTTTTCCAATCTTGCTCCAACGGTTTCCGTGGTTGCTGCAAGGGCGATGCTTGTGGTCAGAAGGAGCCTATCTGCCCTACTGTAGCCAAGCGATCTGACCCTACTGTCTGCCCTCCCGGTACCGGCTTCTTCCAGTCATGCAGCAATGGTTTCCGTGGCTGCTGCAAGACCGACGCCTGCAGCCAGAAGCAGCCCATCTGCCCTCCCGCTGTTGCCAAGCGCTCCGATGACACCGTCTGCCCTCCCAACACCGGCTTCTTCCAGTCCTGCTCCAACGGCTTCCGCGGCTGCTGCAAGGGCGATGCCTGCGGTAACACCTGGTGCCCCGACTACAAGACCGGTACCTACCAGCCCGCCCAGAGCCTTGAGGTCAAGACCCGCTCTTCTGGTACTTGTGCTCCCGGTACCGGTTTCTTCCAGGTTTGCGCCAACGGCTTCAAGGGATGCTGCAAGAAGGACGCTTGCAGCTCCAAGCGCCCTGTCTGCCCCAAGTAAGAGGTGGAGATTCACATATATATTTACACTTCAAGTATATAAAGAGCATGATATAGAATAGCGATGCATTTGTTAACGGTCATTTGGATATGGGTTTTTGGAACGTTCCTTAGCATAGCGGATTGTTTGGCATTGGACTGATTCATCATTTGATATTTACTTATTTAGAGCGTTGATTTTATCGGGTACGATGAAAATCTAACTAATACACTCCTTTAGAAATCTTCTCTTTCAATCTGCCTTAACATTAAGTGACTTGATTGTGATGCGTATTAATTCCTGACCTGATAAGGTATCAAGATATCTCCTGGCATTTTGCTATAAGCAAAGCATACGGAGGGTTCAATTCCCTATTTATAGCGAAAAAAGAGGGAGTGGCGTGGAACGGACTTTTAGACTATAAGGTTCAGGATTCTAGAGGGTTTCTCTATGTCGTATGCCACTAGACCACTCGTTATTTAATTTGATTCAACCTTTTCATGTTGAAGATTATAGAAGCAAGCCTTAGAAATGCTTCAAGGTTCCTTATCAGAGGTATATTGTTGGTTTGGCCTGAACTCTGTCGAAGATTACGTCCCTTAATGAGATGTGGAGGTTCGGTAATACATAAACCCGGACGCATCGGAGACACTGAACGACGAGCTCGAGGCTAGTGGCAGACTGAGACAACTTTTCAATGCAAAGGAAAATGCGGTGCGCGGTTGTAGTTGCCGCCAGCGAGGTGAAGCGCCTTGCTCCTGCACGACCGTCTGAGATTGTAACGGACCATGCTTCTCCACGTGTCGAGTGTAACCAGATCACCATCTTGTCCTCCCACAATAGCTAGTCGAGCTCGGTCACCGAGATCCGTGTGAAAAGATGGATTTCAGACGGGTTCCTCTCGTCAATCGTTCCCTTTGCGTGTTCCATCCAAGCTGGCAGTATGGGAAGAAAGAAAGAAGCCGAGTTGGCAGTTGGTACAGGACTCTCCCAGGTAAGGACTTTGTATCCATGTCGGCACTATCAAGACTGATGGTGCTTCTGCCAAGGTCTTACCACGGAATCCAAAGCCATGGTACAAGACTCCGCATCTCATCAAACTCAACCTGTGTCTACTAGTTCCTCTATTCTCTTCAGCCTCCATAGGCTACGATGGTAAGCCCTTCCTTCCCTCTTCTGGAATTTATAATGCTAATACTTAGATAGGATCAATGATGAACGGTCTCCAAACCCTCCCCCAGTGGCGAACCTTCTTCGATAATCCCCAAGGCGCAACTCTCGGTCTTATGAACTCCGTCTACCCGCTCGGTAAGATCGTGTCGCTATTCGCAGTTTCATATATCAGTGACCGGTGGGGTCGAAAACTCCCTCTTCTAATCGGCCTAATCATGTGCATCATCTTCTCAATCCTGCAAGGTCTTGCGCAGAATATTCACAGCTTTATCATCGCGAGAGCTCTGTTGGGATTCTTCACGAGTTTTCTCGGGCAGCCTAGTCCGATTATCATCACGGAGCTGGCGTATCCTACTCAGCGGGGGAAGGTTACTGCGTTACACAACACGTTCTTTGTAAGTTATTTGTTGAAATCGAGATGTTTGTGCTGATGGGTATAGTGGTTTGGGGCTATCTTGGCGGCTTGGTGTGCGTATGGGACTTTCAAGATTGAGTCGACTTGGAGTTGGAGGATTCCTTCTCTATTACAGGGTGCAGTGCCTATAATTCAGCTGTTAGGACTATATTCCCTCCCCGAGTCTCCGAGGTATGTTTGCCATTCAATTGCGTTGGAAACAATACTCACGTCCAGTAGGTGGCTCGTATCCCGAGGTCGAAAAGATGAAGCTCGAAAGGTACTGGCAGATTATCACGCAGGAGGCGACACAGAATCTCCTCTCATCGACTTCGAAATGCAGGAGATCGAACATGTTCTGTCCGAAGAAGCTGGAGCTTTCTCTGCCAACTCGTGGTTGGAGCTGATTCGAACTCCTGCCAACCGCAAGCGCACTCTCATCGCCGTTGTCCTGGGTTTCTTCGCCCAATGGAACGGCGTCGGAGTCGTTAGCTACTATCTTGTTCTCGTTCTAAATACCATCGGAATAACCAAAGTCAAAGATCAAACTCTCATCAATGGCCTTTTGCAAATTTTCAATTGGTTAGTTTCGACCTTCCTGGGCGCTCTGATGGTTGATCGACTGGGTCGAAGAACTTTGTTTTTGGCCTCCACAGCTGGAATGCTCGTCGCGTATATCATCTGGACGTGCCTCACAGCACACTTCATAAACAGCCCCAACGATCCTACAGGACGAGCTGTAGTCGGCTTCATCTTCGTCTACTACCTGTTCTACAATATCGCCTGGAATCCACTTCTGCAGGCATACCCAGTGGAAATTTTCCCTTACACATTGCGGGGGAGAGGTCTATCTGTGACGTATATAGCGTTCTTCATTGGTCTTATCCTCGGAAATCAAGTAAATCCGATAGCTATGGAAGTTATCACGTGGAAGTACTATATAGTGTTTTGTTGTGTTCTTGCAGTTCTATTTGTGATTATTTGGTTTTTATTTCCGGAGACGAAGGGATATACCCTTGAGGAAATCAAGGAAGTTTTCGAAGGTAAGCGAGAGAGGGATGATGGAATGGCGGAGGCAGCGTTGGGTGACGAGAAGTCTTGAAAACTGAAGCCGGCTGTTGGAAATCATTCCTACTATGGACATGATATCATGGTGTGATGAGCGAAGGATCATGGATAGTGGGTGCCCTGCAAGGCGGGGTTAGTATGGAGACACGATAAACAGCCTGTATTCAATTCCATATCCAAGGCTGTTTAGCCGGGAAGGAGAAGTTTGCGAGCAATTTGTTTTTAAGCTCCAAATCACACACTTTCCTCTGCGAACAACACGGGAATACTTCTCATAGATCGAAGCCATCATGTCAGAATCAAAGCCAACCCTGCGATGGGGCATCGTCGGAACAGGCATGATATCATCATGGTTCCTGTCCGACCTTTCCATCGACCGTAAAGACGCCCAAGCAATACACATCATCCAAGCAATCGGCTCCTCCTCTGTTGAAAAGGGCAAGAAGTTTGTCGAAACCCATATTCCGAACATGAACCCGACCGTCTATGGGAGCTATGAAGAAGCCTACCAAGATCCTAACGTGGATGTCATTTACATCGGTACACCGCATGGCTTCCACAAGAAGAACTGTCTCGATGCTATTGCACATGGAAAGAATATTCTTTGTGAGAAAGCTTTTACTTTAAACGCTAGAGAAGCGAGGGAAGTCCTTGAAGCTGCTAAGGCGAAAGGTGTTTTTGTTATGGAGGCTATGTGGACACGCCACTTTCCCTTAGTCAAGATGATTCAGAAGATGGTTCATGAGGAGAAGGTTATTGGAGATGTGATTCGCCTTTTTGCAGACTTTGCCATGGATCAACGTATCGAGTCACTTGCTCCCGAACATCGACTACGAGATCTTGCCTTGGGCGCTGGCTCACTGCTTGATATCGGCATCTACAGCTTGACATGGGGCCTTTTAGGTCTTGATGCGGGTGTAGGCGGAAAGGCCACGACTCCAAAGATCTGCGCTTCGCAAACCTTCATTGAAGGTGGTGTCGAAGTCAGCACCTCTATCATTCTTCAATACCCTGACGGTAAACAAGGCATCATCACGTCCAACTCGAAAGTCAAGACTCCACCAGCCTTTTGTCGCATTGAAGGAACCAAAGGTCACATCATCGTGGAAGGTCCTGCAGCTGCGCCTGAAACTTTCACCGTTTATATGGATGACGAGACGGGGGGGAAGAAGTATGATTTTGAGAAGCCGGGTAGAGGGTTTTACTGGGAGGCTGATGCGGTGGCGATGGATATTGCTGCTGGGAAGACTGAGAGTGATGTCATGCCTTGGGCTGAGACTGTGAGAGTTATGGAGATTATGGACGAGGTTAGAAGGCAGGGTGGAACACAGTTTCCTCAGGACTAGGTTTTCTATTGTTGATACAGTGCAATTGAAAGCGGTTGGATCTACTATCGGAACGCCGTTCCGTCAACAGATTAGACAACGCCGACACTAACCTTCCACTTGTCCACTTCTAGAATCATTGGTCGAAATAGCCCTCAGGATATCAGAAGAATTGGCCCCTCGAGGCATAAGAGACGAAATAATTTGGTCACTTTATGCTAGCTTAGACTAGCAGTCAGGCTACTTTATTATGGAAGCCTAAATCTTAGAGGACACTTCTTCTGTTGCCCACCTGATAGCTTCTAGAAGATCAACACGAATGCATTATCGATACCTCGTGACCTTTCTCCGCATAGCGCCACGTAGTTCAGTGATCAGATACGGGGCGGGGTTGAGTTGCATTTGGTCTAGACTCCTGCGAGATATGAATATCAACATCGGAGAGACCTCCCGACTACAACTATCTGTGGGGTAGAAGACCATGTGAGATAATGTTGCTGTAATGGGTGGCAGCCAACGTCCGAAGGAATGGATGATGTTATGGTGATAAATATGAGTGCTGTTGAGCCATTGACTGAAATATTCAACAACCATCGATTCAACATCAGGACAGTCAAAATGCTTCCAAGATCAGCTACGTACCGAAGAGGACATCTTCTCCCTTTAACGGCTCGTCATGTTTTATCACAACACCGAAGGATTGCGGATGTAACATTCCGGCCAACCATGAAGCCTGCACCAGCACAGCTATCAGAGCCATCACCACTATCCAAAATGCCAATGGGTGTTCTTCTCCGCTCAGTAGCTCTCACAACCATCATGTCCAACCGTTTCCTCCTCCAGCCATCACTCGCATTCATCTCCCTCTTGACACAAACCAACTCATCCTTCCTCAACCCTGATAAAAATGCAGTATTGGGTCGGGTTCTTCAGTGGACTATTTACAATCACTTCTGTGCTGGAAATAGCATTCCTGAAGTTTCAAATACTATCAAGTATATCAAGGAGCTAGGCTTCCATGGCATTATACTTGGGTATTCTAAGGATGTTGTGCTGGATCCTAATGTCAAACTTCCTGAGACTGGAGTGGAGGATTATCCGTCTGAGTGTTATGAGATGATTGATGAGTGGAAGAGAGGAAATATTGAGACTTTGAACATGATTGAAGCTGGAGATCTACTTGCTGTAAAGTAAGTATATCCTTCATACTGAGTTACCCGGTTTTACTAACACTATTGACCTAGGGTTACAGGCGCCGGGCCTATCGCAGTCGACGCTTTACAAGCTGGACGACCAATGAACAAGTACCTACACCAAGCTTTAAACGACATCTGCCTGGAAACACGCAAGCGAGGATGTCAACTATGGATAGACGCAGAACAGCAAATCATGCAACCAACCGTCGACGACTGGACCATAGTCCTGATGCGCGAGCACAACCGAGATGGCAACGCCCTCGTCTACAACACCGTTCAAGCCTACCTGAAGGGAGCTCGAAAGAATGCTCAGCGCCATATTCAGCTGGCAGCCGAAGAAGGCTGGACCGTCGGCATAAAGCTAGTCCGAGGTGCATATATCGAGAATGAAATTCGGTCTCTGATCCATGATACGAAAGAAGATACAGATAAGTCCTATAACGATATAGCCGACATGTTGATTTCTCAACGCCCTCCCGCCAACCTCGAATTTCCCAGCGCAGCATTGGTCCTCGCTACTCACAACGCCGAGAGCGCCACCAAAGCCCTAACAACTCATCGCAAGCGTCTGGAAGCTGGTCTTCCCACAACACCGATGAAATGTGCTCAAATCATGGGCATGGCAGATGAACTGAGTGGGAAGTTGTTACAGGATTATGAAAAGGCCGTGAAAGAAGGTCGTGCTACGGATAGGACACCCAGGATCTATAAATGTCTGCCTTGGGGGTCTGTGCAGGAGTGTATCAATTATCTGTATCGACGGGCGGTAGAGAATAGGGGTGCGGTTGAGAGAACGAGACATATGGCTGTTGCGATGAGACAAGAGCTCTGGAGGAGACTTGTTGCGTAGAGATTGAAGTAGGATTAAGACTGAATTTTGTGTCTCTTCTTGTAGTCTAGGATCATTGGCCATTAAGGCTATATAAGCAATACAAGACATCATTTATACCGCATTAGGCTTTTACTTAAGGCATCTTATTTTGCTCTCTATTTTCAAACAATAGTTTCCTTGATAATGTGATATACCCGAAGTGGTCCAAGGATTCTTTGCAAACGTCGTGTGCTCTAAGTGAAACTTGATCTTAAAAGAGTCAACTGTTGATTTTCTTTTTAATCTATAGATTTGACCTCTCATTTTCTAACTTGGTCAACAGCTCACTCTTTGGCTTCTCATCAACCCACCTCGTCCGGGGTAAATCAAAAGTAGAAGTTATCCTCCCATACGCCATCCCGCCAAGCTGCCCGATCGGCCTAAGCTTATCAAGTTCAATATGACTAAAGTCTTCGTTCGCCGCATCTTCCCGAACCCAAAGTCTCGTTGCCTCAACTAAGAAGATAGCAGATCCGCTCATACCAGGCCTGTGACCTTCGAATTCCTTTATATCCACAACCTCTCCCTCGATCGACAGCACTGACTCTTTTACCCGTGATGGTCTAACTGTAGTTGTTTCTGCCTCTGTCAAGCCAGTGATATCCCACTCTGAGACTCCATAGGGTGCGTCGATAGACGAAGCGTTGACTGCTTCGATCATGTTTTCAGAAACCGTGTTTATAACACATTCCTTTGTGTCTTTCATGTTTTGGTATGTATCCTTCATCTGACCGTTTCGAGAGGAGAAACTGACGATGAACATCGGTGGATCATGGTCAACCATTTGGAAATAGCTAAATGGGGCGAGGTTCTTGGTTTTGCTGTCTTTGGAGACTGTGCTGATGAAGCCAACTGGACGAGGGGCGATGCCGGAGATCAGAAGACGGTAGTTTTGGCTGACGGATCTGTCTGGGGAGCATGGATCGATTTCTTTGTGAACCTGCTCGGTGACTGGACCAGTGCGTACGCCATCTCCATATGACCAGATTGGATCGGGGGATTTTGTTATCTCGATTGGTCGGTTAGAGTGGTCGAAATCCGGGCGATTGGCTATTGTTTCTGCGAAGTTTGTAACTGGCTGGACTGCTGAGAATGCAGGTTTGGGGATTGCAGCCGCAGCTGCCGCCGAAGAGTTGAGTCTGATTGCCGAAGGTGACATCCTATCTGTCGTGTACTTGAAGGCACTCAATTGCTTCAAAGTCCTGCATCAGGTCAATACAGCTATCCTTATTGGCCAATCACAAACACTCACTTGTATCTAAGTGGGCTTGACATGGTCGTGTAAACTTTGGTATGACGGCCGACCCTAAACAATCTTCCAGAAGAGTTCTTCAATCAACTTACACCAACAATTGTGAGGAGAAGAATGTCGGGTGGTTATACCGACTTTTATGAAGTTCACTGCAGGGTACCAAGATAAGGTTTTACTAGCAATCGGAAGGTCGTTCCGGTCCATCACATCTCCACATCCGATAGCGCTCCTGCACTCCTACCCAAAGCCGCTGATAAGCTGGACAACACTTACTAAAATAGGCAAGGACTACATCCGGGACTTCCTTCCACCCTAAAGACTTAAGCCGGAACACTACCCCGACCTTCATCGCCTGTCTCTATCATATTCATTTTGACCTTCTAGAACAATGCCCAATACTCAACAAAATCAATTCCGAGTTGTCAAGAAATGTGTCAAAGCGTACGTTCATCAAAAGCCGGTCTTCGGCATGGGAGCTAATCTCGTCATCAAGGTGTAAGCGATGTCGGTCTATGAAGGTCAAGTGTTCCGGGGCACAACCTTGTGCGAGGTGTGGAAGGAAGAATGAGAGATGTATCTATGAGACGGAGGAGAAAAAAGTTACTGTTACTGAGAGGTGAGTCGGAACGTTGTTCCACGGTCTATGGAGTTGACTAATGGATTGGCTGTCGCAGCTATCTCCGATCGTTGGAGAGACGACAAGATGGCCCATCACCCGCGGGGCTTCGCAGCGGAAGCAGGGTCCGACCAAGACATTCTTCCGTTTCCGATTATGGCATGACGGGTGTACTTCCCCGGGATGCGTCTGCTGCGGAAGTCGACGGAGGTATGTGGCTACGCCCTCGACTTGATCTATTACTAATATAGATTCTACAAGATCTCACTCTCGGTACACCAGAAGAAAACGGAGAGAATGATGAAGCAAACGAAACAAGATCCCTGTCGCCAAACGACGTGTTGGAACCCGCTTTTCGTCAAAATCCTTTAGTAGACAATGATTATGTCTTTGGCCAAGCCTTGGGGCGATATTGCAAGACTCTCTACCCTCAAAATCTATTTATATATACTAACATCATCTTACAGGGTACATGGGCCCAGCTTCATCATGGGCGTTCTGTAGGAGGGTTTTGGCCTTGGTCGGAAAACATCTTCCCGAAGCGAATAACGACCCTCCACCCTGGCATCTCGACGGATCCGCATTCCGCCTTCAATGGCGTCCCCTAATGCCCGACGAACAGCCCGAGACCTCAAATTTGCCGCCTTCCGACTATGCATTCTTCCTTATTCAGACAGCAAGGTTCTATCTCGGCCCATTGGCCAGTCTTATAGATGAAGCTGAGTTTCTGCAGCATTTCAAGGAGCTTTATCAGGATGCCTCGACCAAAGCGGCGTCTTGTAAGCTTTGGTATGCTCAGTATCTACTGATGATCGCGTTCGGAAAAGCGTTCCTGGGTGGAAAGAGTGTTGATGGGAGACCACCGGGGTATCAGTATGCTGCGAGGGCAATGCCACTTATGCCGGAGTTGGCAGGGATTGCTTTAGATCCTATCCTTTCCGCACAGGCGCTCACCCTTGCGGCTATTTACTTTCAGTCTATTGATATGAGAGTAGCTGCATATCAGCATGTGAGTTTGGCTTGAGCTTTTGTCTGTCGACCACTAACCAGTACAATTGTAGATAGGACAAGCCCTGCGCATCTGTGTACTCTCTGGCTTCCACAGACACATGCCAGAAGAAGTGGTCGGAGCACAGCATTCCAAACGGTGTCACATTATCTTCTGGGTAGTGTACATGTTAGACCAAGAATTTGCAGCTCTTATCGGTGCTACAAGCGCGATACGTGACGAAGACATCACAAACAAATTGCCTTCCCAGGTTGATGATTCTCTGACGTCTCTCAGTTTGACACTTCATGTTCAGTTAGCTCGGCTCATAGCACGGCTTTTGGGGAGTAAGTCCGAAGAGTTACCTTTTTAATCGGTCTTTCGCTAACACGACGGCAGCTGTATACGGTGTTGGTAAAGACTACGACGGAACTCTTTTCAGCAACACACAGTCTATCCTGAGAAACTTGGCTGAGTTGAACCGTGATCTACAGAACATCATAAACAAGCACTTTCGTGACTCGATCAGTAAGGCTTCAAGAATTGCCACACGGCTACTGCTCCAGTATCATCACGTAAGTTTCAGAGCTCATGAAAGATAACCATTGGCTGACATGTTATTAGTGCGTCGTCCTCACAACTAGACCCCAAATAATGTGTGCTTTACATATGCATATTGAACAATCGAAGACTCAGATGACACATGGTCTATCATTATCTCGCCCTGTGGCATCATTGATACAATCGTGTGTCAACTCTGCGCAATCTATTCTCAAGACGCTTCGCGCCCTTGCTGATGAGGATCTAATTGGTTAGTCAACGAGTAGAACTCACAAGAACTAACATGCCTGACACTGTCATACAGAAGCATTTTTGCCTTTCCAAATCGAGTATGCATCGTCCTCCGCATTTCTTTTACAACTGATCCCCATAATTTGTCCTTCTCTGCTGTCGGATAATTCTTGGCACGACGATGCTCGTTACGTCTTTGATACCCTGATCGCCAAGGGAAGTTTGATTGCTCCACTCAGAAAGGTGGAACTAGAGCAGTTAGAGCAGAAGCTCTCCGCTCTGACGCCAGCAAGCAACATCGTCACACCAGAACTTCCCGTCGAGGCAGAACAAAATGAGGTTACTCAAGAGCATCATGAAGAAGAGGAAGAAGGACATGATATTCAAGAACATCTCGCAGATGAAACGGGCTGGGATCTCTTTGCTGCCAACGCCATGGCCGGCCTGACCCCAGGCGAGCTGTTGGATCTAGCCGAACAACTTGATGTGGGCAACTTCCTATATCAGCCTGAGATGTAACAATCAGTTAGGTGACCGAAGAATTTTGCTTCAAGGCTTAGGCAACTAAAATAAGGGAGCCTAAGTGCTAGTCTAAGCGAGCATAAAGTGACCAAACTATTTCGTCTCTTATGCTTTGAGAGGCTAATTCTTCTGATACCCTGAGGACAACCTACATATATCGAAAGCATGAAGAATCGGAAAACATTATCCCAGTCAGTGACTCAATCGCGAAAGTCATGTCATCTAATCTCCAAGCGAGGGGCTCGACCGATAAACCCTGGTTCATGCTAAGCCTTGTTGGGCTGACGGGGGATAACCACGACGTCTGATAGGGTAACACGTTAAATCAGGCTGACACCCAAGACTTTATCCGCATTTTTTCAGCTTGAAGACAAAGCAGTGTGATCTTATTCCTCTCATCATTTTACTGCTTCATTTTTGGAAAGTTGACGAGAGGCAGAATGGAGCCCCAGACCAAGAAAAGCCATACTCGATTGAGCTCATTGTTCAGACGAAAGACAGCTGTCGAGGAGAGACGAGAACCAGCTACTATTATTGAGGAGGCATGGGCACCTGTCCGTGTCCGTTCTCCGCCACCGATCCAGGCACCAGTCCTACAATATCCAGCATACATTGCGCAGTATCAGATGAACAGTCAACCACAATCACCTCAAAGTCCACCGAGTTTAGCTGCTGGACCTGGACATTATCGTCCTTATCCAGAGCCAGCGAAAGCTCACTTTGCTCCTCCTGGATCGTTGGTATCTCAGATCCCAGAAAGGGAGCAAGAAGCGAAAATGAACTTAGAGAGAGGGCTGGGGATTCACTCCCCGCCTTCTCCAGCAAAGACACCTCGGGATGTGGGCATGTCTTCACCTATTGCCGAGGCGGGGCCATCGAATTCATTTCAAAGCCCACCGGGAGGTGACGTTACGCCTACGAGTCCATCAGCCGCGAGTGCCATTTCTACTATCCCACAATCAGCCAGACCGAGCATGGTCTCAACGATTGACTCTCCCACCAAGCAAAGATACGAATATTGGCCAATTGAGACTGGTTCCATCAGACTCGTCAGGATACTGCCAGGTCACCACACAACGATAGAATGTGAAGTTATTCAAGCACCTCTTGACAACGCCCCACAGTACGTTGCTATATCATACACATGGGGTGACGTGGGAGACACAAAAAAGATTGACATCGAAGGATCTCGTGTTCCCATCACAGTTAGTCTTTACGGCGCGTTACAGGCTCTTCGACAGAAACAATCATCAGTCCTAGTTTGGGCGGATGATTTGTGTATCGACCAGAAGAATACAGACGAACGAAGTCAACAAGTTCAGTTGATGCCTCGGATTTACTCAAATGCGGCATTTGTAGCTATATGGCTTGGACCGGAGGAGAATGATAGTTCAAGGGCTGTGGGGCTCCTAGAAAAGCTTTCTCTGCCTACCGACCACTTTGTCACAGGCGCGGATGTATCTGAAATATTGAGAGATGCTGCCGCGAATGGAGATCTGCTGGCTACAGTATCGCTTTTTGGAAGACCTTACTGGAAACGACTCTGGGCTACACAAGAAGTGTTTAACGCCAAACGTATTGCTGTTCACTGCGGAGATACCTTTCTTCCTTGGCAAGCATACAAGACCGCGTCTCATTATTTCCGTCGACATCATGCAGAACTTGATTTCAAGGCCAAAGGTCCTGATAAGAGACGTCCCGACCACTTTACCTGTGTTCAGACTCTGATACACGAGGGACCCGCTTGTATCCCGACTCTCAAGCCTCAAACCCTAAAGGGAGAAAAAGCTCTTCTTGAAGTCTTGAGGGCGTCTCGAAGTCAACTGTCTTCTGATCCCAGAGACAAGTTGTACGGCATTCTCGGCGTTTTGCCTCCCCACATAAGGGATGGATTGCGAGTGGACTATGATCTCTCCACAAAGGACGTCTACACCGAAATCGTCGAGTTTCTGATCCAGACAACAGATAGCCTTGACGTTATCTGTGAATCAATGCACTTCCCTCCCAACAACCGATCTCCCAATCTACCCTCTTTTGTTCCAGACTGGTCATACATACCACTTACATCGGCAATGGGTCACAGATACAACTTCCAAGCATCAGGCGCTACAAAAGCTATCTGCAATTTCCATGGCGAGCGTATGAACAAACTTGAGATTTCTGGTATACCGATTGACATTATCCAAACGAAGGGCATGGTTGTGGGTACGTTGGTAAATTTGGGAGATTTTCTCATGGCGTTTTTGCATTGGAGAGCGTTACTTCTCCATGTGACTGAGGGACGAACGTCGTTTCAGATACAGATGGCAGAAGAGTGTCTTGCAGCGACGATATGTCTTGGGCAATTACCTACAGGATATGACAGAGAGCGATGGCAAAAGACTTGTTATCACGTCATAGCAAATCTTTTCCAGGAGCGTCTCCCTTATATTCCACTCGACTCAACACTACAAGCTCATCTGAAGATTACGACCGACATCAAACCTGAAGCACGAAGAAACTTCTTGCAAACAAACATTGGCGATCGAATGCTGGGAAGAACGTTTTGTCTTACACAGAATAAAAGACTTGGTGTTGGATCTGGAGCCATGCTGCCGGGTGACGTGGTTGTTGTGCCGCTTGGCTGTTCGACGCCCGTGGTGCTTAGACCTGAGGGAACGCAGGGAGAGTTTAGGTATATTGGAGATGTGTATATTGAGAGCTATATGTACGGCAAGGCGATTGAACAGTGGCAAACTGGACTGAGGCCGCTGAAGAAGTATGTTCTTCATTAATGGGAAAGTAGATACGTATATTTAATCTAAGACTTTTGACGACGGCTGATGGTGCAGGGGATGTCTCTGTGATACATGAACCAGTTATTCTCATACTTCCACGTATGGTTGGGATCAGTAATTCGGACCTGTAATAGCAATTAGTAATCAGTATCATTGAGGGAGGCGACAAGCGACTTACATCAAAGTTGGCGTACAAAGTAGCAAACATCTTGTACATCTCCAGCCTGGACATATACTTGCCCATACAAACTCTCGATCCATGCCCAAACATCATCTCAGTACACTCATGCATTCTTCTCACCCTAGCAGCGTGACCTTGCTCCGACTCATCCTTGTTTCTCAACCATCTCTCAGGTCTAAAAACATCGACATCCTCGCCAAAAACGCCAACGTCGCGTGTTACGACACAGGGATTGATACCAACCTTTGTACCAGCTGGGATGAAACGTCCATCTGGTAACTCAAGTCCTTCCTTGGGAACTTCGCGCTCAAGGAGTAAGCCGACGGCGGGAGAAATACGCATTGCTTCGCGCATGCAGGCGTCGAAGTAGGGAAGCTGATTGATTTCCTTCCACTGAGGAACAGGAAGCGTCACGTCTGCGCTTCGAAGCTCAGCAACCATCTTTTCACAAATCAACGGATTCTTGAGGAGATGGTAAGCTGGAGCTCGCATTGCACCAGCTGTTGAATCACCACCTGCAAGAACGTTCAGCATAAGCCAGTTGATAACCTGTTGGTCATCCACGTAATCCACTGTTTCTTTCAGACTGTTGTACTTGTCGATAAATAAGTCGACTGGCTTGCGCTTCGCGGCCCCGGAAGCGATTTGCTGCTGATACTCGGTGAGGATCTTGATGGTGTACATGACTCCATTGACGAGTGGACGCGGTCCGATTCTTTTAATGGGGTTTTTGTCAAGCCACTCATCCAACCAGGGAATTTGGCTAACAGGCGCAAAGTACTTGAGGCCAGCGGTGGACTCAGCGATGATGTCTTGTACATCACCACCTTTCTCCATAAAACCATAAGTACGACCAAAACTGATATTTGCGGCGGCGTCCCAAGCGTAGTAAGAAACCCAATCGTCCATTTTGCAGACGTAGCCGGTAGCTGCGAAGCGTTGGTCGAGATGGGTGATTAATTCGCACAAGGTTTCGTCCATGAGAGGTTCCGCTTCCAGCATCTTTGGAAGAGTCCAGAAGCCTCTGATGGGTTTTGTGTATTTTGTGTGAAAATCTTCATCTTGGGTGTTGAAGATGTTTTGGATGCGTTGACCGTTTACAAGCACGTCGTTTGGACGGTACATGTTACTCTAAATCCGTCAGACTTCATAAGTCACTAGACACTCAGGGTTCATACCTTTCTCCATGGATTTCTTGTGGTGTAGATCACCCGAATAAGATCTGGATCACTGATACTCACAGTACTAGGCCCAACCCTAACAGCACTACCCCATCTCCGATGCCACTTCCTCATATGCCCATCAACATGGCCCTTGGCAGTAAGATGCGCCCTGTAAGCATCGGTAAACTTAGATAATCTAGGTCCTGGAATGCGACGCAGAGGAGAGAGGAAGAATTCGTATAGGATACGCGCGACGACAAAAGCAACGCCTGCGTAAAGAATGTAACTCAAAGAGATCGCCATAGTGAAACGGTCCTGCACGAGAAATGAGAAACGGGGAGGGAAGAGGGGAGAGGACTGTCATATTTGGGGAACAAAGAAATATTGCTTTTTTTATGAGAGGTAGGATGACTACTGGGTAAAGAACGATGATTGTCGTTGAAGAGGATGGCCGTGCCGCATTGTTGCATGGGCTACCAGGGATTGTTTTATGATATGTCTGATAATATGTAGGAGAAAACGAATGAAGGAAGGGGGATAAGAAACAGGCACAAATGATATCTTTAGCCACACAAATCCTGTGCCGTCTCTATGGCCGATGATTTATCCACCCACACTTTAACATGCGGCTCGTCCCCTGAACGTGGCTTATCCCACGCTGACGGTCCCGAATGATGGGCCGGAGAAGAAAAGAGAAAAGAGGCATCCGGGGAACTCGGATTGACAAGGGTTGAACAAAGAGCTTACAGGAGGATTGAAACGAGCTGAATGAAAGCATTGTGAGAAGTGATTGTCAATTGTGATGCATGTTGGTTACGTATCTACCTGTTTGCTTAATGCTGCTTGTTGGTAGATAACCTGTTAGCTTGTTGGGTCTGGGTTTATGCCTTGTCTTTGATCGATTGATGCATGAAAATTACGACATGGCGGGGAAGCTTGTAGTCATTCTTCGAGACAATTGAACATCACCGTTGCTCGTCGCTATAGTAAAACATCTTCAACACCAGCACTAATAAAGCCTCCTCTTCATCACCACCTCTTCCCAGGTATGTCACTCCCTGAACTGCACTCATCTCTCGCATCTAATTTCTCACAGCTGACTTGCCCTTCAATTACCCCTCCCGGCAGGCAAAAACGTGTGGCAAGACCAGAGTAGCATCCAAGACAAGAGTGGATACCTCGTTAATGCGGGAATAGTGATCTGTCAGATTCGCGAGACGGCACAAGAACCAATGGAACCAATAGACTCGGTTCGTTTTATGAGACAAAGAGCTCGGGTTTTTGTTTGCTCCTAGACTCGAGTTCCGAGACAACAATTGAGACTCGATGTTAATGCCGAAAATCAACGGCATAAAGCAATTGCTTTAAACAAACAGCGTCAAGCTCTTCTCTTATAGGAAGGTATAAAGATTCCCATATTGCAGCAAACTTGACAATTGACATGCTTTCTTCTTACCAACCTCCAATCAGCTGAAATCTTGTAGATCTCACTCAGGTCCCATTGTTCGTCTCTTCTGGCTCAGCGGTACTCGGCAAATAACTACCCGTAGCGCCGTAATATTGTTTGCTTTTTCCCCAGGACCCTTTCATCACGTACTTCCTCCAATCTTGATCTCTTACACAAACTGTGTTCAGTCTGTAACGTGGTCACAATAATAAATCGGAAGTGATAAATCTCAAGGCAAAACAAAGGAAAGCAGCTCTCTGCCTGCCGAAAGGACAGTAGACAAACGCTTGGTATATATGCAGCGCAAAGCCCAGCAATGCAGAGCCCGAGACATCGCATGATTTTACACGGCGCAAGACAGGTTAACCTGGCATCACGATGTCGTCTGTGCCTTCTCCCGAGTACCTCGCTGAGTCGAGAGGGCCTATGATTCGAACTGTTACCTGGTTTTCGGTACTCTTACCAACGCTCCTTGTTTCTCTACGGGTTTATACGAGAGTGTTCGTGCGCAAAGTATTTGGTCTGGATGATTGGGTCATTGTCTTTTCCCTCGTAAGTCACTACCCCCTTCCATCCAACCCTACTAACATAATCACAGCTCATCCTCATCGCCTACGGAGGCATAATCGAAGCAGCCGTCCAAAAAGGCCTCGGTCGCCACGTCGAATACATCCTTGCCGCCCATCCTGAAGATGCCGTCCCCCTCGCTCTTCTCGGCCAAATCTCGCAACCATTCGTCGTCATGTCGTGCGCGTTGGGCAAGACTTCTTTCTCAATCAGTCTCATGCGTCTAGCAGTACAACCATTTATACATCGATTTCTATGGTTCATCGTCATCAGCATGCTTACGCTGCATATCCTCATTTCGATTATTGTCTTTGTTAGGTGCAAAGATCCGAGGACGACTTGGAATCCTGCTATCGTTAGTGAGTGCTGGGCTCCCGAAGTTTATCTCGGAGTCATGTACTTTATTGGAGGTAAGTTATTTTTCTAGGAACAATAGGATGATGCTGACCTTTATAGCATACTCTGCTGCTACGGACTTTATACTGGCTCTACTTCCGTGGGCTATGCTTTGGAACCTCAACATGAAGAACAGGGAAAAGTTTGGTGTCGCCTTTGCTATGAGCCTCGGTGTCTTGTAAGTCGCTACCAATCTTCATTCAAAATCCCTTACTGACATATCCTCAGTGCCGGCTCAATCGCCATCATCAAATGTACAAAGCTCAAAGCCAACGCAACAAGTCTCGACCCAACCTTTGACGTAGGTGAACTCCTCCTCACAGCCGGTGCCGAAAATGCCCTCATCATCATCGCCGCCTGCCTTCCCACTCTCCGTCCCATCTTGCGCAAAGTCTTCCCGTCAACCGCCAAGTCCAGCGAAAACTCCCATCGTCTCAAGGACATTTCGAATAACATCATGTTTGTACCGAAGAACAAGGCTGGGCAGTGGAGTGCGCTTATCGAGACGGAGGCACATCCTGATGGGAACAGTGATAACCAGAGTGATAAGAGTATACTCAAGGAACATCGCGGATGTAGGGATAGAAGGGGTACCGTTGAGTCAGACGCAGGGCCAGTGAGTCCACGGATTACAAAGACTAGGGAGGTTATTGTTTCTTATGATAGGTCAGAGAGCAGATAGAATAGGTATCAAGTCACAAGCAGATACCGGCACAATTAAAGTATTGGTCATCACCTCAATTAATTATCTCATTCTTTATTCCCAAGACCATGATCGTCTTTCCAATATTCCTAAATAGTTTCCATCCCAAAGATTTTCCATTCCGCTTAAGCGCGCTGAGCCCATCGGCGCATGCTGAAGCCACGCTTGGCCTTCTTCTGTCCGTTACCACGACCGAAGGGGAAGCCACCGTTACCGCCGAAAGGGTTACCGCCCTGGCCACCTTGGTTTCCACCGTTGCCGCCCTGGCCTCCGTTGCCGCCACCCTGCTGGTTGTCACCACCGTTGTTGTTGTTGTTGTCGTTGTTTCCACCATTGTTGCCACCACCATTGCCGCCGTTGTTGCCGTTATCACCACCGTTCTGGTTGTCGTTGTTGTTATCCTGGTTGTTGTCGTTGTTGTTGTTGTTGTTGTTGTCGTTGCCTCCATTGTTGTTGTTGCCACCGTTGTTCTCACCAGCCTTGCCATCGTTACCCTGGTTAGGATCAGGAGTGGCAACAGGAGGACGACCAAGAGCGACAGAAGGAGTCTCAGTAGCGAAGGCAGAAGTAACAACAGTAGCGCCGAGAAGAGCGTCAACGGCAGCCTTGTTCTGAGCAGCCTCGTCAGAACTGGCGTTCTCGTTGGCCTTGACAGAATCCTCAAAGTCCTTCTGGTTCTGGAGAATCTGATCGTTGATACCCTTCAGGGTCTGGGTGGTCTTGATGGACTGGGGAGTGTTGGTCTTCTTGTCAGTGTCGGCCTGTTGTACGGCGAAGCAGCCACCGAAAGGACCAGCGAGGGCGTTGTTGCGGCATCGAACGGTGCAGATGTTTCCAGTGGAGGCACCGAAGCAGTTGAGGTCATCAGGCATCTTGACGGTGATGTTGAAAGCCTGGGTCTTGACTTGAGAAAGACCATTTGTGCCGGGGACGTTGTTGGTGACGGTCAGGTTCTGGATGTTGGTGTTTGTGTTGCTGCTCTCGTCGAGATCGCAAACATAAGGGCCAGCACCGTCGGCGTTGACCTGGTGGATGGTAACAGTGAGTTCACCACCAGCCTCGACCTGAGTAACCTGGTTGGCAGAAATAGCGTTCTCAGTGTTCTCACCGACATCGATGTTACCAGAGATCTCAGTACGACCACACTGGTTCACGATGTTGGCAGTGATCTCGGCATCACGAATGATGGTAGCATCCTGCTGGCAAGGGTTGATGGTGATGCAGTTGCGGGCAATCTCGGGATCGACTTGGAATCCCACACTGTTGGGAGAGGTATCGAGACCCTGAGCACCGAGGATGACAGAGTGAGCCTGTGTCAAGGCGAAAAGAGAAGAAGAAAGGAGAAGAGGGAAGGAATGCATCTTGAAAAGGTTTATAATGTGAATGTGCCGGCACAAAAAATGTTTTTTTAAAGAAAGGTTAAACACAAAAAGAAACGATCACCAGGATCTTTGAAAGAAAGAAAGAGAAGGTAGATTGAGTGCTTGTTGAAGCTGATGATGATGGAACAGATGAAAAACGTACGAGGTGGTGTCAGTCGTATATATACATTTTCCAATATTTGTCAAGATGAGTCTGTCTTGATATGGATCCCATCCATGGTTGTTAGGTTGGCGAGTATATGCTACGGCCCCTGTATCATGGGTGGGGGTCTTGTGTGAAGGGGCAAGGGACCGCTGTAAGGTCGCTAAACTAAACGCCGCACTCAGTGGACTTTTGTACCTGCCAAGCCCTGTACCCTGCTGTCCAGACCGTTGAGAGTGGATTACTTCAAAAACATCACAGGTTTCATTCATCAGTCTTGGCAATAGCAGCAGTTTATATAGCAATTTCTCGCATTAAGATCAACTTCAGGGAACGGGTTCGGGTATACTACCTCGAAACAATCGTATATCCGAAGAAAGTCGAATGATGATCACACCAGATAGAGCCCCTTTCCTTTTCACATGCCATTTACAAGCCATTCCGTGACGGAGATTTTACTTCGTTACTCTAACAATCCTGGACAGTAGATGCATAGGTGAACTGAAGTGTCGTCTTCTTGGCAATTCCATCTCCATTTAAACGCTCAACACCCGCCTTATCTTGGCAGTCGCGAAAGCACAGACTTCGACACAGCCAAGGTAGCAGTTCAGCTTGAGCAAGATGGATATTTTCCGAATCAAGCAATGCGAAAAATAGTCATGGGATGGACTTCGGCCTGTCAGACCGTTTTGGGTCAGCCGCTCTCAAGGGCCAAGTTTGAAACGCAGGCCCATTGTAAGAGCCAAGGGCAAAGGGGTTAGGCGGCAATAGCTTCCAGAATTGTCTCTATGATGCTTTTGAGGAAAAGTGCTAAGACGGTGAGCTAAAAGTAATGCCGTGGTGGACTGTCTTAATGGTGTTCGGGATGCGAGAAGCTGAGAAGGGAATGTGAAAGAGTTAGGTGGAATCATATGCAGAAAGTGGGACATTGATTGCCGGTACCTGGAGTTAGACTCCCCTCAGTGCTCAACAGGGTAGATTCAACGTAAGATAATGCATCCAAGTCTTACGAGTTGAATCTATCTAGATAGTGAAGTCAGATACGAGTATCTCAGTTGGAAATAAGCTTAAATCTACCCGGGAGTTGGCTCTCCATTTAATGAGCAGTGCATACAGATCTGATGAGGCGCAGATTAGAATGGATGAAATCATTCCTTAGGTCGATTTCTCGGTAGAGACATTGTTCAGAAAATGGTAATTGCAGTTTTGAATAAAGTGATGCCATGTTGACGGCTCCTCGCTTGTCTCCCCGTTGGCCCACTCGCTCAGATAAATTAAAACCCCAACCAAGCGGCGTGATAGCTCACTTTACTAAAGTTTAAAATTATCTGAGAGCGTAGATTAAGAACCGTCTGATAAAGCGATGAAAGTCGTCTGTAATTTGGGACGTTTTTGCAAACTGCTGTGCCTTTGGTTAATTTACGACTCTCATGAGAACGCTAGCACGAGGAAGGACAAAGCTATCGTGAAATTGGTTTCACAATGTTCTCGAGCACAACTAGAAAGAATTTGCTTTGACACTACAGGGTAAAATCGCGACCTGTCTCGTCACAGAGACACAGACTTCGTACTATCAAACGTTGGCCATTTTTAGACCTCTTATCGCTATGAACCGCAGATCACATTCGACATCCAGCAATCGCGTCACTGAATTTGATTCTTGACATCTCTACCTTGTTCCTTACCACCACACGAATCAAACTTGGGACATACCAACGAACCATCACTGATCATGCTGAAGGTGACCCAAGGTCATGGCAAAAACAAGCCTAAAACAAGTGGCGTCGCGAAAGAAACCTCAGCTGTTCGCTGTCTGACTTCGTTTCAAACATCAGCTGACGGGCTGGAAACGTACATGACTCGTGAGTCGGAATTTATCGCGATTCTAATCGGGAGGCTGTTACTTGAAATCTGCCTAAATGGCATTATCTTGGACTTTTCTGGGCCTTGTATGGAGCAATGCCAGATACTGGTATAAGTTGCAATGAAAACCAGGCCTTATCGCCACTGAGTAATGACTTGGCCAGGATGGCTAAATACGAGTCATGTATCTTTGATCAACCATTGATGGAATTCTTCTCGAATGGAACGTCACAGTGAGCGTTTCTACCCTGGTTACAAGATAAACTGATGATCCCCGATTATGTCACTGCAAGCCCGACAGACCCTGAGAGCTTCACTCTTTGATCCTGTGATGTCACTCCAAGAACAATATTCCCAAGAATATCCATCCAAAACACCAAGCGCACCTATGACATGCGGTACCGCAGAAGCAAAATGACGAGAAAAGGCCGAAGTGGTTTCAGGCGTTTCAATTCCAATACAAGACCATGTCACTTTTCCAAAGTTCTTCTTATCTTATCTCGGGTGTATCCGCCTGTCAGTAAGTCTCCTGTCCATTCAGGTACAAGCATGATATCTCCATTTGGAAAGTGTGCAAGGTTGTAATATCTCGGCTGAATCCGATAATGTATCGACTGACACTCTCAAAAAATGCCACCAATAAGAGACAAACAGTCGATCAAAAACACTCGCTAAACGCCAATCTGGAAACACTTCTCTGACAAAGTTTTATCCGACTGAGCCGGCATGGCGGCCCTCTTGATGTTTCGGCCGAATGGAGCATTTCTAGCCTATCACGACAATCATCAACTACAGGGGTCGGGGTTTTCGCGTTTCACTCACCTCGCAAAAACCCTCGTTCAACAATGACAGCCTCAGGGTTGAGGTTTCAAGGAGCCTATAATACAACATCACTATATCGGCTTTAGGTAGTATTGCAGGCAACAAGTTTGGAAAATCGGGCCATTCGGCGAATTTGAGTGGCATGCTTATACGAGCAGCTGCATCTCTTTAAATGACATTCTTAGTATGGTTATTATTAACCATAAGACAGCGGCTGTAAAGACAAGGTATGGAAAATGCTACTGCGGGCTTTTTTTTGGTGCTGGGTTCACTTGGTGCAACGTGACCTCGTTTGCCTTTCTCCAGCGGAGCCGCATTGAGTGCAATTTTGTCGGAGTCCATTTTTTACTCAGTTTGTAGAGGATGTAAAAGATGGTTTATGCGTTGGCAATAATTAACTTCATATCTTTTAGGGTTTCCAACTGGCATAGATACGAGATGGAAATGGGATCTTCTGTTCATTTATTTGCAGATATCACTCTTCTGCTATCTATCATTTCAAAGCACTTATTGGTATACCCGTGTCTCTTTTTATCTCATTGGTATCAGAAAGTATTCACTGCTTTCTGTGCTTCGCTATAATATGCGAAAGACTAATTCAATCAGAGCAAACTTCATTCTTAACGTTCACAATTCAGTTGATATTCAGAAGTGACCCACATTGCGACTGCACACTGAACTTTAAACCTTACACTGATTTGTGGACAACTTCATCTGGTTAAAAATAAAGTTGATAAAATGACACTTGAATAAACTCTCGGTTTCTGTAGTAGACCTCTTGCCCTTGAGGCTGAGCGTCAAAAACGTAGGTCTCGGAGGGAGTCGAACCCTCGCTGGCGGAATCAGAATCCGCAGTCATAACCGTTAGACCACGAAACCATCGAGTTTGACTTGTCGATCGAAGCCATTATCTGGAAATATATCCACTGTAATAACGACTGAGGCCGTCTGAGTTTGGCTATCTTGGGGATAACTATTTCGATTTATTTGCATAATTCATTACTGTCCTTCCGGCTCAATATCTATTGCCAAAACTCTGTATGCTTCAAGGTTGATGGCTTTGGTGTATAGCCTTTGCAGCCTAAAGTTTGGAGATCATCGCGCGCGTGTGAATACGTGGACAGCCTTGGGGTGCGTTCACCAAAGTTAAATCGTTTCTCAAAGTTTTCCATCATTAGAGTTATAATTCTGAAGAAATACATAAAGGTCCTCATTTCGCTTTCGGGATAGAGTCTGTTTTTCATCCTGCATTCCCTCTGTCAGACTTCATCACAAACCTTCCACCCACCACCCCCACGTCCAAGACTTCACCAAGACACAATGCTTCCTGTCAAAGAAGAAGACCTCAACGACTTGGTGAGGGATCACACCATCCTCATGTACAACTCTACTCGCCGGAGCTTTGACTACATCACCGAGATAATCAGTCACAGCGCCACGCATATCGCGACCAAGGAGGAAAACATTACTCTTCCCAGCGAACTCTGGCTCGAAATCATAGCATGGTTGGAGGAATCCAATGCCAACGAAAATGAATATTGCCTCGTCTACCCAGTCGAGATGTCTTCTGTTCAAATCGATGGCAAAGAGCCAGAGCCTGCTCTAGTTTGCAACATTGTTCAAGAATGGAGACCTTTTGGTAAAATCAGGAACGGTACTCAGAAGTGGTATTACGAAGCATGGCTTGAAAAGCCTTTGGCGGAATTTGAAGAAGATGATGAAGACGACAAGAACAACGAAGACGGCGAAGATTATGAAGGCGACACAGACGATGAGGACAAAGGAATCCCTCAGAACCCCTTCGACATTTCCACGACCGTCCTACCAGACGAATCTATGACGATTCCGGTTTCTTATTTGGATTCCAAGTTGCCCTTTCTGTACCACGATATCGAAGTTCCTGAAGTGATTGCCTGGGTCGAAAACGGTGATTGTGAGCTCTGCGGAGGCCGCGGCGGAAACCGAGTCTTTTGCGCTGGATGTGGCGGGGCACAGGCTCTCAACAAATTCGACTATGGGGATAGAGGTACTGGGGATTGTGCTTTGCGGATGCTCTGCCCGCTCTGCATTGGAGAGGAGTATGCTACAGAAACGTTCACCTTTGATCGTGATTACTGGAATGATGAGGAGCAAAACCGTGAACATGACGAATGGATCTCGGACCGGGGGAAAGAACTCGGTTATGACTTGTAGTCCACATCAGGTAGCCTAGGGGGCCATGAGGCATGTTGGCATGGCCAAGTTAGAGTTGTTCAGCTACTGACGATGACTACAAGACTGAAACCATGTTGACTTCTGTATATTTAATTCTACGGTGGACTCGATCCTGGCAAAGCGTATATCATCCAAGACAACCCATTACCCCAACTCAATGAAGATAACAGAAATAGATATCTCTTGCTCCTATCAACCTCGAAGCTCAGTCAATGAGTGTCCATGTACCTCATAAGGCTGTGTTGCGGTACCGGGCACCTTATACTCCTGTTGATTCCACGACTGGCCGCTCCCTCTAACATCATTTCCCTTCCCGAGGACTTGTAGCGTTTGGTGAACATCCAGATGGCGGCGATAGCAATCATCACTGCTATTCCAACACCAACGCCTATTCCTATAGCGGCTCCTGTGGGTAGGCCACCGCCGCCGCCGCCACCACTGTCTGGCTTATCGCCGTTGTCTTGGTCTTGCACGCCCGTGCTAGAGCTAAAAGGCTTGCTTGAAGTGGTACTTGGAATAGAATATCGAGTGGGAAAGGTTACCCCAGTTTTTGCTAGATCCACCACTGGTGCAGACCTCGGCATGAAGAGGGAAAGGTCCGATTCTTGCCATGCCACGGAGATCGGGTACGCATAGGCAGTTGACCCCATCATACTGGAGAAGTAAACATTGCCTAGAAAGCCTTCGGTGAGCTTCTGGAAGCACATTCCTTTTGCGCTCTGGGCGTGCCAAACGCCTCTTAAGTTGTCTCGGTGGATAAAGTACTGGCAAAATTGAAGACGAGGTACTTACGCGGGACAGCATACAGCAAAGGTCGTAGCAGGAGCATCGCCATGAGTTGCTACTGATGTCTCCACGTACACGTATGAATTGGGACACACGCCTGGCGAGTACCATGTATCGCCATCGCGTTGAATCGTATGGTAGCCAGACGGATAGCATGACTCGTTTTCAGGATCAACGTTCAGTTGTAATGCACTGTGGCCGGAGATATAAGTGAGATCGTAAGCCGTTGCATTTACACAGCTTGAATCGGGGGTGAATTTAGTAGTCAAAGGAAAGGGAGAGGTTTGGGTGAGATCCCCTCCGCCCTTTATCTCAGTAACTTGCGGCATCTGTACGTGTAGGCGATGTTGAAGAATACGAGAAGATTCCAAGAATGAGAAGAATAGGAAACACGGATGGGGGCAGTCGACATATTATGTTTCCTTGGCTTTGCATTTTCATACAGCGCGACATGGATATCGGTCTCTTGGCAACGCCGCAACTGTACTGAGTGGACACATATTGCATCACCAAGCCTATCGCTATAATATTATTATCTCACCGGTATTCTCAAGCCACTTTATTTAACCTCAATTATGTGCACTTTATGTTTATTCGCCGTATTGTCTTGGCCGGCTTTGGTTATTGGTTAGAAAGTTTTCAGCTCATGCAAGCCTCAGGGAATAATTTAAGCCACGGCAGCAGAGGGAAGATAAGGGATCCTCAGCCTGGTTTGAAGCTGGGGAACCATTGCAGTAGAAAGAGCCATTGGCATCACCATGGTAATTCTATTGTGAGTACATAAAGAATCTATTCGAGCTCTTTGTTCCCAACACAACTTAACTCATAAGCTAAGCCTCGCAAGAAAAGGGTGTACGAAAAGCCCCAATCTCATAATGATGTCGCTAAAATATCTGTCAGTCTCACAAGAAGCCACATGGATTAAAGAACTTACAATATCCATAGCCGTAGCATATGTTCCACCGACAAGGACCAAAAGTCCAAACAAGAAAGTAAAGATACAAGCAACAGCATGCAGAATGTTCTCTCTGGCATACCACTTGCCCCTGCAGATAAGCTTGTACCACATAACTGCTGGAAAGTACAGAATGAAGCCAGAAACAAAGAGTGCTGAGCTTAGAGAGAGAAGGTCGTTGAAGAAAGGGATAGCTTCGCCGAGGACCCAGGAGATAATCGTGATACCAGCTAGGGTGAGGAGCCAAGTAACCCAACCCTTGGGCGTATTGACGAAACGCACGATGGAGTTGCGGTAAAACCGAAGATGAACATATTTGGCCGTGACTGTGTTTCCGATAGCACCCGAGATGAAAATCATGGGAAGCGCAACGCCGAAAGCGACTTTTGGTAGAACACCAGGTAAAGACTCAAGAGCTGGGCTGGCCACATCTTTGCCGACAAAGACATAGATAAGTGAGCCGGTGAGAGTGTAAATGAAGATCTCGACACTTCCAAGGGTCCAAACGGACTTCATAAAGTCTTCTGGGGTGTGCATCTCCGACATGAAAGGCGTCATGTACATGGCGAAGCAGTAGGCAAAGATGATGTTGCAGATAGCTACCATGCCATCCTTAAAGGTAGCATCAGGATCAGGCCAGGCTGACCAGTCTGAAGCCCCGATACCACCGGGCTTGTTAGCAGCATCCACTCCTGATGCGATAACTGCGATGCCAATGGCGGTCATGACACACACCAGGTCGATATATCCGAGGATCGCAGCCTCTGCAAACGACGGCATGACCGCAAGGATGAACAGCATAAAGCCTGATACAGCGCTGAAGATGAGACCACAGACCTTTCCATCCGCCAGGATATTCAAAGCGATACTTCCGGTAAGGACGAAAGAAGATGTGATGAGAATCAACTGCAACACATACATGCCTCCGAATAACTCCTCTCCGAATCTCCCCATGAGTAAACCACCGATATCTCCATAATGTTCAATCGAAGGATACAAGATCTTGATCTTTCCGATGATCCATGCCGTGTAAATGGCCATGAAACCAAGTGCGATGCAGCAGAAGACGCCGGCGACTATGCCGAGTGTCGCGAAAGCACTAGGAAGACTGAAAGTTCCAAGGCCAATGGCTTCAACGATGAGGATTACAGCGAGACGCTTCCATCCGAGACGACGGAAGTGAGCTTCTCCTTCTGCTGTCTTTTGTTTTTCGTATTCGGTGACTGTGCCCTGGGCCTGGTCGTAGGTGTGGTCGATGCGTGCGATTTGATCGGGATCAAGGGTGCTGTCTTTAGCAGCATGTGATTGTTGTGTGATGGTATCCATGATGTCTTGCAGTCTGTGATATAGAACAGATACAATGATGATGATGAAAGGAGAAGAGCAGACAACCCGACCATTGAAAAGACAAGTGTCTCTTTAGTCTTTAAGTATAAATAACCGTTAAGAAGGAAAGTGCCAAGGTCTGGGGAATTTCACTTTCCCCAGACCAAAAAAAAAGTCATAATCCGCCCCCATGATATTGTACGTAAAAGTTGATCGATGAAAAGCAATCCATTATCAAATATCTTTGAAAGGGTGGAGTTTCTATATAAATGTTACGTTATCCGGCCGAGCGCCCCGTCGGCCGAGGCTCGCATAGAGTTTGTTAGATGCGGCTCGAGTCGGGACAATCTATACTTTGTTTGTAAACTTGAAGCGATAAATTTTCAGTTGCCTTTAATGGATTAGCTGGTGGTCAGTGGTGAGAGTTGATGGCCCGTGGTGAGATACGAAGTGAGGCCGTGATAGACATATATTGTAGATAATACGGAATTGTCAGGCTATTGTTGCGATTGTGGCGTGTCAAGTCGCGAGCCACATTGTAAAATGTTAGAGTTTCATCATGGCGCCACCCAAAGTTAATCCCAATCGTCACGTCGCGTCGCGTCTAGACTTCCCTCTGACAATCAATTAAACCCAATACTGGCAGTACTATACCCTCAATCTTCATCGAATACAGTACAATTCTCCACATTTACCATGCCTCCCATCCATCCGGACTCAGAAAACCAACTCAGCCGCTGATGCTGATGCCTTATATCCCGGCCCTGACGCGCCAAAGAAACGGCTGCTAAAGCCCGTCGTCAAGGGCGAAAAAGAATCAACTCATTCAACTTAACCAAGATCACTGCAAAGGCGCTGGATGAGTTTTGTGCCCATCCAGAGTGGGTTCCTGGTCTCAAACAAATCCTTGTCACGAATGATGAGAAGAACAAGGAGTTTATGAAGTTGATGCGTGAGCTGAGCAAGCAGAGGGAGAAGTTGGTGGTTACACTGCTTGATCGGAACGAGCACAAGAAATGGGGTGACTGGGAGATAAACACGATGACCTCTCATTATCAGAAGGGCCGCAAGATTCCTTGGGACAAGGTTCCTCGTGGAATAGCTCAGCGACACGGCCAAGATCATTCTATACAGATCTGAAGAATAAGTAGGTAAATCGAATATGTTTAGGTATATCTGAGGAATGAGATGAGGATGTTGGATTTAATAATTTTAACAATTATTATACTACTGATATGCTTCTTAGCTACACTGATCTCGTATTTCTAACAACAAGCTGTAGTGAGTGATATAACAACCTATGCAGCATGATACCGCTGCTTACACTAACCCCTATCCAGGTCCATTGCTGTACACAGAGCGGATTGAATAAGAGACTATTGATGTTAGCTTTCTTAGTCACTGGTGGTCTAAGCGAAAACTTCACCAATGGCATCCATTAAAGAAAGCCATGGTTCAACTACTATCATTCAGCTGCGGCTGAGTTATGCAGATTCTACAAAGACCTGTGACCAGGATAAATGAGAACCCAGTTCTTACCACAGTTACCAACTTTTGACTCATCTCTACTCGCAAAATGAAAATGGGCACATTCGAACGCGGCCAACGATACACTGGGTTGACAAAACAGTGCCAAAAGTACTATGAACAGCATACAATGCACGCTTTAGCCTGTGAGGCCAGATCAAAAGAGCTCTTCAAAGCAGTATCAACTGTTGCAGCCGCTCAGGGTAAAGCCTTGGATCAACTTTTCACATTATCCGGTTTCACCAACATCATCCTTGATGGAGGTTTCGAGTATCAGGGCCCAGAGAGCGTCGGCAAGTCTCTTTCTTTCGCGCAGTGGTTTTTTCTGGCCTCTACCATCAAACCTGGTCATGGCGCATCAGCACTCTTGTACTATGTCGGGTGCACACTTGGAATCGCAGCTGATAGCTATCCAATCAATGTTCGAATGCCCGTGGCTTCACTATTTCGTCTTGCCAGAGACAAGGATATTCCGTGGGGTCGTATGAGTCAGTTCCTTGGACAGAGCGGAAACTGCAATGTTCCCCTCATGAAACTTGAGTTGGACTCTGGTGAAATACCCTACCAAGACTCGACGGAAACAATTCATCGTCTTGCGGCGATGCGATTGGACGCTTGTGCACATTCGATCATGATGAAAGCGGTCTTCGACGCCGTCTCTACACTTACAAGCAAGGCGATCAAATACGTCGAGGATCCTCTGTCTTTTGACATCGCTAAAGAGTTTATTACGACCAGCGAGTCTTTGATAACCGTATTCGACAAAGTCGCTGGTCAAGCTTTGGAATGGACGGGTGATTATGACAGGATCTACCAAAAGAAATATATGGGCGATGACCCTGACCTCTCAAGTCATGCTTTCGAAATACGAAAGGCAGCGCCTTCAGATATTATAAGAGTCGACTTATCCCACGATTTCGCAGTGGACTCTCTCTGCGCCGAGACGGTGGCTTATGATGGCATCCGTTTTGGAGGTTTCGGTCGCAACGAAGACTCGATCTCCATAGGTGCTGGCGAAGACGTTACAGGGGCATCATGGAATACGGGGGTTTTAGCTGAGGATAATACCAAGAGAGTCATCTTCAACTTGATCATCAACACGACGGAAAGGAAGTTGGGACCTTTCGGTACCGGTGGCTATAAGGTCAAGACAAATTCTGAGCAACAAATCTTCCAAGTTCCTGACGGAATGAAAGTATATGGCCTTGTTGACTCATCTGGGAAATATATCGAGCACCGAGGGGATGTTATCATGGAAAGTGGGCGATTTATCGCGGATCTGAGGTTTGTTGTTGGTCCAGCGGAATAGCCGCCTCTCTTAAGCATGGCGATCACAGGTTTTCCGAACTTCATGCAACTGTTCCCATCAGCCTCCAGAGTAAGATGAAGATATTATCGCTTTTCAGGATGACCATGTATTTATATTCGCACAATTTGTTGAGATTATTGTCTTACAGTCTAAGCAGAATATAAGAGAACATAAGAGAACATAAGAGACGAAATAACTTGGACAATTCATGCCTACAGTTAGACTAGAAAACCATTCCCCACTAAGCCTGGAGGCTGCCTGATTTCAATGTGGGGATCATATCAGCGTCTCGCAACGACACCTTCGCAGGTCGTTCAGTCTTTCCTCTTCAACAATGTCTCAATATGGATATGCACTCTATCCTCGACCAGGCATCTGACTTTACTGTGTTTAACGAAGATCTAGCCGACCGCATCCATAAATTGGCCAAATCTGAAAATGTCAGGTGGGTAACACAGGTTCAAATGCTATTCTAAACTGGCATAAGGGACCAAATCTTTTCGTCTCTTATGATCTCAGCATCTAATTCGTCTAAAACTTAGTGACAAGGACGTCCAAGATATGGTGGCCTCAATTTTTAACAATATGATACGGATCAATGACTGTTGCCATGATTTCACGCTTTGGGAGAGCTTCTTACAGCCGATTATGGCTCTAATGAAGCTCCTGCATCGCAACTTCATAGCAGCTCGCATGTTGCTTTTCCTAGGATATTTCCTCCACAATCGATTCGACAAAAATGTGTTTTACTCCAGGGCTGGGGAGGAAGAACACAGCATCCATCTGGGCAGATTCCGCACCAAGTTGGACGATGCACTGCTTGAGCCTTTGAAGGAGATGTGGAAGGCCAGTAATGGCTTAGAAGAATTCGATTGGGTCTTTGTCGACGACAAGCTCCCCTTTTCAAAGCGCAAACTCGCCCTCGACGATCTCGACAATGCTGTCAACCTTACCATCGCACAAGCTCTATCACCGTCAGATCGATCTCTATACTCTAACGAATACGGCAAAAAGTTCTACTATCGCAAACCATCCGATAACAAAGGCGCTACCCTCTACGAAAACCCGATGCCAAGATGGGATTGTGGTCAAGAAGATACAGACCAGTTTGACTGGACGTCAACAGGCTCCGATGGACCCATCCGGCTGAAGATTTCATCTCTCATGCACCAGAGTTATGGCAATACATTCTCATTTGACTTTCACAAGAGTATGCCCATCTTTCGTCGATCCCTGCAGTTCTGTCTGGATGCGAGACAGAAATCAGAGGCAAAGCTAGGCAAACAAAGAAATGCTCTGCTCAACGAAGTCCTTCGGCGACACAATGTGCCACGAGAAATACATACGCAAATTCTACAGCACGTCCCGTACCGCGAGCCATTCCCATATCTTCAAGACCTGGATCTTGCTGCAACCTATACTCCCTTTCCCAGCAAAGAAAGCCACATTTGTAAGGAGTGTGAGGAGAGACCAAAGTCCTCTCCAATGAGACGAACATGCCCGAACAGGAGGTATGATATCTGGAATCTCGCACTGCGTCGCTTCCATGTTTTTCACCGAGACGAATTTCAATGCTGGACATTGTGTGCCTATGGGCCTGACTGTACAGGCCATCACACAGGCCCCGACAATGAATGGGCCATTGGGCGAAACCCAGAATTTACATTGTTCATCGAGCAAGAAGCAGCAAAAGTCAATCCCAATTTCGTATCAATGGACCAAGTTGGACTCGGTCCCGTTCAGAAGATCCGTCTTGATAAAGAAGACGATGATGCTCGAAAATTTCGTTTGTTTGGACGAAATGGGATTTACAACTACTCGGGCAAGGATTGCCTGATGCACGGAGGGCTTGGGGGTTTGATTGACTGTATGCTTCATGGCGGAAGTCTTGTCAGTGGTTCTGATCGCGGGAGGACGTCGAGAGAGCCGGCGGGATGGGCATTTGGCCGTGACCCTGTGCAGCAGCGACATGCCGTTGATGCAGTCAAAAACTGTCACTCTTATCCAGGCCGATGCGAGTGGTGCCCGGTTGTAGACTAAGGGATGGCCTAAAGTTGCATAAAGTTATCTAACGTTTTCGTCTCTTATGCTACCAATGGTCAAAGTTTCTGAAGGTCTGATGACGAGGTTGATGAGCTTGGCAATTCGCGCGCATCGCCAGGATGATCTTCAGCAGGGTTGATGTCTTTGTCCTTCAGAGTCAGAACAATGTGTTCTTCACGACAAGAAGCAGATGACTACAAAGCAAAATTAACATAATTAACGTCTTATTTCCGTACAAGCCAAGACTAAACGGCAAGCAACACCATCTGGGCCCTGTTTTCCGCGGTTGGCCCCACCGACTAGCAACCGGACGAAATGACGATGAGCACATTAGGCAAATTTGCTCCGTCTTGTCATAACAATAATATTAAGCAAAGTAAATTGCAATGGGGTATAGAGATAGGTAGGGAGAATTTGCAATGAATTCATCTACTATGAACATGATAGAGATAGAGAGTGACAGAGAATTGGACTCAGTGAGTGACAGATAGACAGTCTAGTACCTGACTAGCAAAATAAAACGCCTCCAATGAGATAAGAAAGAAGAAGATAAAACGCCGAGCCATGGAAGCTAACGGGATTGTGCAGATAGCCTAGCGTAGTGTCGCAGTGGCTGCAGCTGTTTGTGGGGACAAAAAGAAAAGTCCTTGATGTAGGATCTTGTTTGTTTATGTTATTCTCGTCATGCGAATAGACATTTGTGGTTCAGTGTTTAGAATGACAGCACTTCCATAATGTCGCCCATCGGACTCTCCTCTCGTTGAGGTCGTCCAAACACCAGAGGCGCAAGTGAGTCAACACCCGAGTCTTCCGCCTCAATGCTTAGCGTAGAGCTGCTCGATATCGATCTCGATGGAGAAATAGTCTTGGGCGAAGCAAGAGGCGCGGGCGACAGGTACGCTGATAGTAAAGCGTCCAGATCGGGACCGTTTGATAGTGTTGGTAGCACAGGTCGACTGATTCGTCGGTAATGTCTCGCGGTCGGCGGTAGACCAGTCTTGGGACGCGATATCGGCGCAGAGGAAGATCTCTTACTCGGCGTTCGCGTGAATAATCGAGGGAGTTTGTTAAAGCTCTTTCGAATGGATGATGATCTCGCAGGCGTTACTTCTGTCGTTGTAGTCGTCGGTGTAGTCTTGGCTCGTGTGACAGAAGTTGGGTGTTCAAAGAACTCGATGCCGTGCGACACGGGAACATTGCTCGTAACGGTATTATTAAAATCCTCCAGTAAAGAGTGAATCTGGGTGTCGTCCAAACCCTCGACCAGCTCAAACAGCTGGTCTACCGACCCGCGGCGGTTAATGTGATGGGAATACTCGACTGCTGCCATTATCGTTGGTGGGGGAGAAAGAGAGAGTGAACGATTGGTCAAAGCCCAGCAGAGGGTCTAGAGGATTTAAGGAGAGAAAGAAGAATCGAGGTCAAGGCGGGTCGGGTCTATGTTGATTGATGGGACATGGTCCTGGAGAGAGACTGGCAGGGATGTTTCAGACGAAATTAAACATGGCATGGCTTTTCCTGCAATTGGCTAGTGCGCATATCAAGGGGCATTAGGCGAGTCTCACTAAGTATCATGGGACGAAAAAAATGCTATGACAACATTGAATGATGTTTTCGTTTACAGCATCCCTGAGATTCTCACAAAAGAAAGCATATCTTGGGGTTGTTCCCAGCGGTGACATTCACGGTGGAATGGATGTCACACTCAGATCTCAACTGCAAACCTTAAGATCAGCGCCAAGGAATGCAATCCCAATGCATTGGATATTCAGGGTCTTTTTGTTAGTCTTTTGCTAAATAAATTGCTGCAATTTAGTAACTCTAGCGCACCAGTCGCACAATGTCACTGCTTTCAGCGCTATGTCAGTCGGTCATTATTAGCCGCCTCGCGCTTATCTGGCGACCCCGAATTGTGACAGCTGCATGAAAACGCATTGATGATTGCTGTTAGTTGCATCAAATTTTATGTTACAGCTTCTAATAATACCTCCGCCCTTCTTTTTATGTTCGTTCTAAATTGCGTCAGCTATTAAAGGGCAGTAAGCTCACTGGAGTCTCACTGCAAAGACCTCCCTTGGGCACCAGCCAAGGACCCTTACATTAGTAGTAAGTAGGGATGCCCGGGTTGTCAGCCCTATCAATTGGTGCGATGGAGCTATCAATGTCTGGTGAGACACTGAAAATTCAGCTCATATTGTAAGAAACAAAGACACATATCGAATGTCCTTGTGTTACAAGGCCTTGGGCTATGACATGAATATTGGGCCAGTATACTTAGTGACATGGTTCAGTAAGCATAACTGAATTCTGATTCGAATCATCAACGGCCGCGGATGGAATCAGGTTGTTGGGTCTCTGCTGGTGGGGAAAGTCATTGGTACCTGAAAGCTACAAGGACTACCAACACACATACAGATTCCCACAGACACTAATACCTTTTTAGCTTTTTGCCAGCTTGACTATAAAAGAATGTACAGTACATTCTTTTATATTCAAGCTGTGTCTAGCTGCAGGCCAAGCTTTTCAAAATGCTGGGTCGTGGCGCAGTAAACGGTAGCCGCCCAACTAAACCGTTTTGATACCGTCAGGAACCGCCGCAAGGCTAATTTCAACGTCGAGTGTTGAGTGAACTTCTTGGAGATATAATACTGGAGCAGATAGATCCTTCTCGTGATGCAACTGACTGTATGTGATCAGTAGATGCAATTGGTTGAGTCAAGTCTTTATCGGGAGGGAACCATGAATTATTCGAGGAAGCGACACGTCTTGATCTGCATGGGGCATCCTGACTTGTTTGGCTTGGGAATATCCAATTCTCTTGCATCGCTTCTTGAGGAAGTGATATTTGTTGTGGAAAGCAAAACCGCTGAGCTGCTGGATACCAGTTTAGACGCAACGATGTAAGTAAACCGTACCTGGTAAGAGAGGGATCTGGGGCTCGATATTTCAATAACACTTGAAGACTTAAGAATCGGCTAAGTGACAAGATGATATACTACTTATGGTCCTTGATTTGAATTTCATCTAGTAATACCAATAACATACAGCCCAAACATAATAATCCTGAACTGAGAAGTTGAAACAATTCTAAGAGCGAGGTCTTGAAATAGAATTCGGGCATATAGTCTTATCCAAAATACAAGGAAGGTCGGGAGACAGCGTGACGTTACAAGATTGTAACAAGGAAAGTCTCATCTTGTTACAATCAAAGAAACTCTCGTCTCGAAAATCCACCAATCTTCTCCTCAAACAACTCCGCAATCAAAGCATGCACCTCCTTGGTGGGATGATATGAATCAAAGAAAACATGCTTCTCTGGATCGCTGCACAAATTCCTTGGCACACCCTCGCTCGTATAGACACCTTTGAGACAGGCAGTAGGCGGGTTCACATACTTGTCCTCAAAGCCATAAGCTTCAGGATCAGAGGTGATATCCTCGAACAAACCACCAACATCAACCACAGCAGTTTGAGCATATGCAGAGTATGCAGCAGCGATGTTCTTCAGTCCCTTGGTAAGATCTTTGCTGAAGACCTCTACGCTCGGGATGTCGTATGTGGAGGAGTTGTATGTTGCTGGGAAAGTTGTGATTTTGAGGTAGTTGGCTAGGATGATGTTGCTTGCGCCTAAATCTGGATTAGAGACAATTGGTAAGTGACGGAGATGACTCACCTGCGTGGTAAAGTCGATCAACATTCTCGTTGATCAGACTCGTAACTTGTCCTCCAGTGATACTTGTATTAAACAGGATGTCATTCGCGCCAATCCAATGAACAAAGATATCTCCCTTTCGAGGTTTATCCCAGGTCAAAAACGACTGAACTTGATCTGCAGTTGAAGGAACAGGAATAGTCGACTCCGCACCCGTGCCTCCAGCGACGAAATCGTTGTTTGTAGTTGCACCGCCAGTTGCGAGATTAATCAACTCAAGACCAAGATCCTTAGCCACAAGATCATTCCATTTGAGTCCGTTCCTTTACTCATCAGTGAGGATCTTAATTGAGGCAATTGAGAACTTACGAAAACGAATGTCGGTAGTAAGCCGGGTCCTCCGGCCAAGATCCATTGCTCGCTATCCAAGAACCATTACCGTTATCGCTGAAACTGTCCCCAAAGACAATAAGGCGCGAGTATTTATGATCAGAAAGAGGGATAGCATATGCTAAAGAGCTTGCGCAAAGTCCAATTACCAAAGAACTCAACATCTTGGTGAAGGGTTGAAGTCTGTGAAGGGATGTGAAATTACTAACCGAGGTAAGTCTGCCGCAGTGGGTATGGAGTGTCTTATATCCATGTAGACATCACGACTTGTGCCACAACGTCACCATACTCGATATTATACGCCAAGCCCCTCTCACCGGGATCTGATTCGGCCTGTTGGGTGTTTCCAATATGTCAGGCTTCTCAAAAACGCTTCACTATGTAAAAAGTCCCTCTGCATTAATTACACTTAACACATCCAATGCAGGGTGCATTTTGTATGTAGCAGTACAGATAGTATATTGACCTGCTAAACCGATCTGTAAATCAAAGAGCATACCTACTAACCTAGCTAAAGTAGCATATAAAAATCTACTCTCAATCTTCCTTTCCTTATTCCTTCCTTCCATATCGCTCTCTCCCGCATTATTCCTCCTCTTGCATGTCTCCTCCTCTCACGATTCGTTGTCATTACTTCATACTCCTACATGGTTGCCAAAATCGCATGTGCGAAGAAGCTTTTCGACAGCATCTCATGTTCCAAGAACGGCAACACCACTCAGCCTCCAAAGAGACCTACTCTTGTCCTGCTCTCAGGAATTCCCTTGCAAAAGCCGAGGAAGCCCATTGGCGAATGGCTTGTTCTTGACGCGGTCCGTGCCATCAAGAACAGTGAGAGTCGAACATATCATGAGGTTTTGGTCTAAGAAATAGGTCTCAACTCAGCTTACTCAATTGATATGCTGCCTTCATGGTATTAGAAGAATTGACCCCGGGATCCTAAGAGATGAAATGCTTTAGTCACTTTATGGTAGCTTAGACTAGCATTTAGGCTACTTTATTATTGTAGCCTAAGCCTTAGAAAACAATTCTTCTGTCACATAGGTACCTACATGTCTGTGCAAGCGAGAAAGACTAGATGATCTACATGCAAGGAGATCTGCGGTGAAGAGTTGCAAAGTGACGGGTGAAGACACGAAGGGCTGAGCACGAGGCTTCGACGTACAACACCATACCAGAGATACATCTCATTGACTTTAACTTTTCACATCATATTGTTACATAACAAGGCCAACATACACCTAATATACAAAGTCTTATCCTCGCATCTTACAGTGCATCCCTCCTCCTACCCATACCCAAAGTCGTCACCATGCTTTTTCTATAAACCTCTCCCAATCAGAACATGATATGATAGCAGGCCCTCATGAACCCGTCATAAAAAATTACAAGACATTAATTAGTGGAGATGTGCTTACACCTCGCTGTTCATCCTCAGGCTTAGGCCTTCTTCTCAGGAGGGTTGTTACCGCCGAACCAACCGCCGAAAGAACCCATCATGCTGCTCATAGCCTCCTTCTGGGCTGCCTCCATCATAGCAGCCTCCTCCTTGAGCCACTTCTCTCCGTTCTCGCGGATCTGCTTCTCGAGCTCCATGTAGTTCCTCTGGCCACGCTCACGGGCAACATCCTGCAACATCTTGCCCTGGGCGAAAGCCTCGGCGGGGTTCTGCTCTCCATCGGGGGACACCATCATGTTCATGTTGCTGGGGTTGAGGCCGAGCATGTTACCCAGGGCACCAACTCCGGAGCGGTGCTTGTGCTTGTGGGCGAGCTGCTTGGCCTGGAACTCCTTGCGGGCAATAGCCTCACGGCGGGCGAACTCGGTGGGAATGTCCTTGCCTTCGAAGGACTTGATGACCTTTCGGACGTCATCGTACTGCATGGTGTGGATGTACTCGAGGAAGGGAATGAGGTTGACGAGGCCCTTGTCGGTTCGGTCACCCTTCCAGGGAGGAAGAACAATGGCGTTGTCAGGCTGGTTGCGAACATGCTTGGCCTTGGTATCGATGATGATAACCTTGGACAAGTCACGGTTGAGGTAGGAAAGATCCTAGACTGTTAGCACAAGCGGGGCACTGATGGTGGGAGTGTCTTACCTTGACAATCTCTCCATCCTCAAACTTGGTAGCCTCTCGGTAGAGGGGCCATAGGATCAAACGGAAGGGGTCCAATTTCCTCATGACCGGCTCGCCAGTAGCATAGGGAGTCGAGGTAAAGAGGACCAGCTCGTAGTACTGGCTCAGGTATCGGATAAAGTAGTCAACACCAGGTCTCTTGGCAACTCTCCAACCATGCTCACGAGTCCACTCGCTATGGATGAGAAGGTCGTCCAAGCTCAGGCAGAGAGTATAAGGGCGCTCGAAAGTAGGGTCGGGGTCGGGCAGGAGCTTCTCGAAGGCGGGCTCCTGATAGTAAGTAACGGACTCGGTCATACGGGCCTTGGCACGCGCCCACCACAAACCAGGAGCAGGACCGTTGGGGATATCAGGGTGACGCTCAACGTCGATGTTATCCTCCCAGTTGCGGCCCATATATAGAAGACTCAAAGTACCACCGGCAGCGGTCGTAATAAGCATAAATCTTGTCCACCACTTGCGGTTTCGCTCAGAGGTAGAGACATATTCCGAGCGGTCCCGCTCTCCACCCTTTTGCTCGGCCTCCTCCAACTCTTGCAGAGCCTGCTGCTCCTTCTTCTTATCACCTCCCATTTCCTCGAAAAGGGTCGAAGGAATACCTTGCGTCAAGTCAGGAAGCTTGTGGAAAGGTATTTGCTCCCCCTCTTTGGGAGCCTCGGGCGATTCCCCATCAGCCTTCTTTACGTCATGCTCGGCAGACTTCTCTGCCGCTTTCGCAGCCTCAGCTTCTTGTTGCGCCTCTGAAGGCTTCTTTTTCGAATCTTTAGGTGGTTGACCGGATGGACGTTTGGAGTAAGATCGGAGCCATGGCGAGGCAAAGTGAGGAGCAGTAGCGGGAATCGCTCGGAGAGAAGGAGATGCGACGGGCCGTGACAGACGAGCTGACATCAAGCCCAAGCGCGAGGCCTGGGCTACTCTGGACAGCATATTGAAGGGTTAGAAGGTTGTATCGCTGGAGTAGGAGCGATTCTTGGCGTTTTTGGATGGTGAAGTGAAGGGTCGAACTTCAATGGCCTAGGGTACTGACGTGAAGGCTTGACGAAGTTGGTCTGATGCTCCGCCCATAGCCATAGTTTCGCGCAGTCGGCCGTGGAAAAAAAATCGCACGGTTCTGCAAGCCAAAGTGGAGCTGTTCCTACGCAATGCCACCGTGGATTAGCCGTGCACTCAGCACGGACTTTTGATGAACCGATGGCGTCATACTGCTATCAATCGAATCACGTGAATTATCTCCGGTCACGCTCCGATCTTGAAGCCCCGCGCTCATGTTATCCAGTCAAAATCTCCATTCAGCTTCAGATTGAAGGCTGTGCTTGAACAGGGACGACGTTGAACATCAGACTCTCAACCCCATTCAGTGTCAAATCCCTGCGCAGAAACTCCACTCATCTTCGACAATATTCTCCGGAGACTTCTCGAACAATAGATAACTTTTCTCTACTTTGCCACAGTCTAATCCAAGTCCCGGCAAATATTCCGATTAGCTAGCTACCCGGCACTAATAATGGATGTCGCTCGCGCCGCCTTCTAAAGCGGATTCTTCTCAATTGTTACCTTCACCATGATACACCTCATGACAAGCCTCATTCTAGAAAACTGAATGAACAACAACGGCGATCGATTGCCTGACCCTAGCTTTTGTCGCTTACAGTGATTCATGAGATCTACGGCCCGCCTTATCCTACATCGAAGTTCTCGTCTTCGCCACCTTGAAACCTTCATCTTCACCACCACTCACATCCATCATGGTCCGACGATCTAGCAAGAGTTCGGCCTCTAGGCCAGCAGGCTCAATACGCATAGTGATGCCTTCATCAAGACAAGCGCCTCCTGCGACTCCCGCATCTGAAACAGCCGTTACCGAAGAGGACGTAAACACGCTCAACGTGGCCGACCTCACTCTCGATGTTCCCCTGATTCCCTTTAGGACGAAGCGCCGAGTACCTAAAAACCCATTCCACTTCCTATCGCTACCCGCCGAAGTACGCATTCAGATTTACACATACTTCTTCGACGATGTCCCCACGCTTTTGGATCTTGGCCCCGGCAATTACAAGCGCGTACACAAGAAGCTGGGCCTCATGCGAGTCTGCAGGCAAGTCCATGATGAAGCGACATTTGCCTTCTACAGCACACGAACTTTCCGCCTATTTCCTACCTATCCTGGTAAATACTTCAAGAGCAAGAAGCCTCTACTGGCGAGGTTGAAGCCGCAGCAGCGACGATGCGTTACATCTCTCGAATTGCGCCTTGGCCCTGGATGGAATGCGCCGCCTCGTGGATGGGTCGTTAACCCAGCGCTTGGCCTCTCTGACTGTGTTGACGTCGAGCGCCTTAATATCTTTGTTGAGTGCGACCCTAGTGATAACATCTTCCAAGGCTGGCGTCGAGCAGAGGGCTTCTACGAGACTTTTAGCCGGAACCTTCTTAGCGATGTCCTGGAGGCACTGCCTTCACTCCAGGCGGTACAATTTGACGGATGGACCAGTGTCAAGAAATCCGGCGATATGATGCAGGGCCTCATGACAATTGTCGAGCAGCATGGTCTTGGTATTGAATGGGGCCCCGAAAGAGGATGGACCGACGGCGATGACGATGAAGCAGAGGGGGCGGAGCCGGTCGGCTATCCTGAAGGATTCCCCCACCCAGGCTATGAAGCGCATGGCCTTCTGGCTTTGGCGTAATATAATACGTCTCAAGCTACTGGTTCTTGGTTCTGATGAGTTTCACGATAAGCACGTTTTCTTTACATATATACAGTAACGCAGTAAATGGATCTATATTCTAGCTATATTCATGCAGTGAATCATGAACATGAAGTTCAATGCTATTCCTACCCGTGGTATTGTCCGTCTCTATGTCGTGAATTTAAAACACTATAACCAGCCAAGTCTCATTGAGCCCCAAGCGATGCGAGGGCGTTGCGCAGTTCTTGAACTGCTGTAGGTACATCCTCAAAGTTCAACGCCGATATCGCCCACTTGGCGTGCTTCTGCGCCTGGTTGATATCCTTCTGGTCTGATGAGTAGTTTCTCTGCACAGGGGGAGGTGCAGATGTAGGAATCGCAGGTGGAGGCGAATGAGCTGGTGACTTTCCAGGGTGTGAAGAAGCAAGATGGGGCATCATCGGTCTGATGGGCGCAACTTCTGGAGCGGGTGCCGAGGCCTCAGAGATTGATGGTTTTGCAGCAGGCTCGGTAGCAAGATGTGGCAGCCATGGTCGCGCAGCCACCGCCGCGTTGAGGGGCTTTGTAGGATCAATTGGTGCTTTTCCGGGATGAGAAGAGTTAAGGTGAGGCATCATAGGTCTGTCAGGTGGGGGCTCATTTGCAGCTTCAGGAATCGATGTTGGGGCTGCTGTTGAAGGACCCGACGAGGGTCCAGCTGGAGAAGACGCAAGATGAGGCATCCAGGGTCTTGCGGCCGCAGCAGCATTGAGAGGCGAGTTGTTCTCAATGCTCGACGCCCTGGACCGAGACGTAGCAAGGTGAGGTAAGAATGGCCTTGCCGCTGCAGCCGCGGATAGGGGTGTGGGGGATTCGATACTTGAAGCTCTGGAGCGGGCAATGCTTGAAGCTCTGGATCGTGATGTAGCCAGGTGAGGCAGGAAAGGTCTTGCGTTTGCGGCAGCATCGAGCGGGGTCACAGCGTCAGGTGCAGGCTTTCCAGGGTGTGAAGAGTTGAGGTGAGGCATCATAGGTCTCGGGGGAGCGTCATGGTCTTCGGAAGTATCCATGGCTTGTGAGGGAGCGGAAGTTGGAACTTGACCTTGAGGCTGTGTGGGAGTCTCGGCAGCAGGAGATACCTCAGGTGGAGGACCGACTGGTGGGCGAGCAAGATCACCACCTGGTGTAGAGCTGGTGCTCATGGGAGATGGAACAAAAGGCTCTGGCGCCTGTCCCTCGGGCTCATTTTGAGGCACTTGCGGTGGGAAATAACTAGGATCAGCTGGATCTTTTGTTGGAGCCTCTGTAGGTGTGCCAATTTGGGAAAACCCTCCCTCTGGCGCATCCTCAACTGTGGCACGCTGGCCTCCTGTGAGAGCTTGAACCTCGGGGTCAGAAGGATCAAGACCAGCACTGGGCTCAGGCTCAGGCGCCTTGGGGTTTGTCTCGTTGGGATCTTTGCCCTCCCGGATGGCCTTAAGAATTCGAGCGGCATTCCACTTTGCGAACTTGATCTTCTTGACAACCTCGGGGTCAGGCTCGCCCCATTCGCGGGTAAGATCGAAGAAAGTTGCAGCGGCATCGAATGTATCGGCGGTTTGTCTGCAGTAAGTCAGTTTCACATGTAAAGACGGTAAAGACGTTATGACGTACCTCGTCACTTTATCAGCACGAAGGGCACGCTCAGCGCGATCAAATGTCTGCTGGGCAAATTGCTCAACGTAGGCTTGTCCCGCAGCATTATCGATAATCGCTTCATCGTCAGCGCGCTCCGTCTTTGTGGTCTCGAGCCGCTCGATCAAGGTCTTTGTGAACTCGAAGGCTGATTCGTCTGAGTTGTGGAGGCCTTTGCCCACGATTTGGTTGACGGCATGGTATTCACCTGCAAGTTGAAGAGTTTTAGCGACTGTTTTGGGGTTGTTTCGATATTTGTTGTTGCCTACACCAGTATGCGAGGGCGGGTTTGATGGTCCTGAGCTGGTTCGCGCGGTTGATGAAGCGGCTCACTTCGGGAATCTTGAGCACGGCTGGTAGAGGCTCGGCCATGATGTGCGGTATATTCTGGGACGAGACGTGGGTTTGACAGATTCTCGAAATGCCGCAGAAATCGTGGAGAAGGATAATTCTTAAAAGTCGGGCGCTAAACTGGGATGACGCAAGTTGAATGTCAACTCCAAGTTGTGTTGGAGATCTTTACCCCACCTCCATCTCGATCTCCTCATTCTCTTGTCTTCTGTCTACGCGTTGACGTAACGGTTTCAGTGGTTCGTGCACAGCCACAAAATTTCCCCGGATTTGGTCAGCTTACGCCACATGTGGCACAAGCTGAATTCCAGAATCATCGAATCAGAGGACCCAGCTTCACTTTGGATAGTCTGATCACCGTGGCTTTTTCTCCGAAGATGCCACTTTGTTCTTGACGACAACCACAAGACACTGTTGGTTCTTGTCATTGAGCCTGATAGATAAGAGTCACTTTTTGATCTGAACAGTCTCACATCAATCACTCTTCCATTCCATTCTCTTCTATACATTCGCACTCGCATTTTGTCTTCACGATGCATAACCCCACATCTCTACTGGTAACGTTGACAGCGGCGCTTGCGGCTCTGCCCGAAGCTCAAGCTGCCATCTATACCAAGAACTCCCCCGTTCTTCAGGTCAATGCTAAGAACTACAACAATCTCATCGCCAAGTCCAACTACACCTCTATCGTCGAGTTCTACGCTCCTTGGTGTGGTCACTGTCAGAACCTCAAGCCCGCCTACGAGAAGGCTGCCAAGAACCTCGATGGCCTCGCTCAAGTTGCTGCCATCGACTGCGATGAAGACGCCAACAAGCAGCTTTGTGGCTCTATGGGAGTTCAGGGCTTCCCTACTCTCAAGATTGTCCGCCCCGGTAAGAAGTCTGGCAAGCCTGTCGTTGAGGATTACCAGGGTCAGCGAAGTGCTGGCGCCATTCAAGAGGCTGTCATGAGCAAGATCAACAACCATGTTACACGTGTGAGCGACAAGGATCTGGACTCTTTCCTCGCCGGTGATAAGCCCAAGGCCATCCTCTTCACTCAGAAGGGAACTACCAGCGCCCTTATTCGAAGCATCGCCATCGACTTCCTTGATGTCATCTCTGTGGCCCAGATCCGTGATAAGGAGGCGGCTGCTGTCAATAAGTTCGGCATTGAGAAGTTCCCCGCTCTTGTCCTCATCCCCGGTGAGGGCAAGGACCCCATTGTCTACGATGGCGAGATGGCCAAGAAGGACATGGTCAAGTTCCTCACCCAAGTTGGACAGCCCAACCCCGTTCACTCGTCTGGAAGCGCTAAGAGCAGCAAGGCCAAGAAGGATGACACCAAGACCGCTAAGAAGAACAAGTCCAGTGAACCTGCCAAGGAGCCCGCCGCCGAGTCAAAGGAATCTACTACTGAGGCCGAGGCTGTTCCTTCTATGGTCCCTATCTCTACTATCAAGAGCTTGGAGGAGCTTACCAAGGAGTGTCTCGCTCCCAAGTCCCATACTTGCGTCCTCGCCTTCACCCCCGGCGAAGCTGGTGAGAAGGCTGTTGACTCGCTCTCTCACCTCAACACCAAGTACGTACATGGAGGCCGAAAGACTTTCCCCATCATCGCCGTTCCCAGCGACAGTGACGCCGCCTCTACTCTTCCTAAGGCCCTCGGATTCAAGGACAAGGTCAACCTGATTGCCATCAACACCCGTCGCAACTGGTGGCGCCAGTATGAAGGCGACTTCAGCCTCTCCAGTGTCGAGAGCTGGATTGACGCCATCCGCATGGGTGAGGGTGCTAAGAAGAAGCTTCCCGAGGGCGTTGTCGTCGAGAAGAAGGAGGAGTCTGCCCAGGATGAGTCCACTCAAGCTACCGACCCTGAGCCTGAGATCGAGACCGATGGCCCCGATGATGTTAAGACCGTCATCGAGACTGAGACCAAGGTCGTGTACGAGACTATCACTGGCGAGGACGGAGAGGTGACCACTACTATCGTCGAGACCGAGATTGAGTATGAGACTCAGACCGAGACCGAGTATGTTGAGGAGACTCCCGAACCTGAGGCCCAGCCTGTCGCTGAGTCCGAAGCCGAGCCCAAGACCAAGGATCAAGTTAAGCACGAGGAGCTGTAAAGACCAGAAGTCATCTTCAAAATGTTACAATTAGCCCGTTACACTATAATATTTTGATAGCGCTGGACGTACCTGTAGCTTAAAACTAGCAGATCAAACAGATAACTCCAAACACGATTTTTGACCCCGATGCAATCCTGGTATCAATGTTCTATCCATCCAAATCCATCATCGCGTCGCTTGCATCCACAGCACCCTCCTTGACCATCTGCGCACCCTTATCCTTTACAACTTGATCCAAAAATTGCTTCACCTGCTTACATCCGTCTACACCTACTACCAACATACCCTCCAATCTGCTAACCTGCACACGGCTCTCACAAACCAGGACCGCGACTCGATCGCTAGCGCCCAGCGTCGCAACAGTAAGGTACGGAAGCTCCTGCTCCTCCTGGTTGTTCAGGTCGAGTAGAGGATCGGCCGTGTCGTCGCCTGCGGCGTATGTAGAGGTCGATCCCGCTGTGCATGCAGCGATGTAATCCGTCATGGGGATACCGGCATCGATAAGCGCAAGCGTCGTAGCGTTGAGTAGAGCAGCGAGTAGCGATCCGTCTTGCGAAAGGACGTGAAGCGAGATCGAAATCGAGGAGTGGGGGAACAGATGCGTATGTAAGTTGGCAGCCAGGGCATTCTCAATCGTGGTTTCGATCTCTTGTATGCGCCTGCAAAACTATTAGTCCACTTCCCAAAAAGCAATCGTCATGAAGAAAGCTCACTTGTCATTGCGCCCTCTCTTCTTGCGATCCACACTCGAGAACCCAGCAACCACAACATTGACGTTGATCGCCGCCATATCACGAGGGGCCTGCTGTCCACCGCGTTTCTGCTGGTTCTGTTCCGAAGGACCTGTCACGACACACATGACCTTTGTATGGCCCATTTCGAGATATGATGAACCGTCGGCGGCATCTTGGGTTCTAATTTGGGCGTGAAGACGACGGAGTTCGTTCCATCTTCGTCCGTCGACGCGCAGGAGCGCTAATGAGTACGTTGAGGTATCGAGAGGCATTGTTCGTTATGTCGGTATGAATTGAGCTTAACTTGGCTGCGCATCCATCACCAAAGGCTGCTCATGGTGGGGGAAATTTTCTATGCAAGGCTGTGGCTGTGCTTGTGGCTCAAGCTATCGATAAGACTTATCTCGGATCATTCTAGCTTCGGATTAATCCATCATCCAATCATCATCCATCGGTTTTGGAACATTTCTTGGTAAATGTCCGACAGCCATGGGCGGAATTGCGCCTGGAGATCAGATTTCCGAATTCAACACCAGAGCGTTCGGCACTTCAGCCGTCCGAGCAATTCGGTGATGTAATCCTCAACGCCATAAATCCGTGCGCCATCCAATGACACTCGGAATTGGACGACACTAAAGTTCATTCCGCTGTGAACAGCTAAGTGTATCGTTATCAATGGGTGACCATGACGGAATTAAGCAGTTAATTGGGGACGGCTCAGAGCGATGTTTCATTGATAGCTCCAATTCTGTTAGCGGAGATAGCTGGAGCTCCCGTCTTGTACAGTATGTTTGCGTCCCCATTGTCAGTACTCCCTGGATCTAACAGAAAACACTCCTTAAGTAAGCGGCAAAATAAAGATTGTGGATAGGATTTCCCTGCTGAATACCAAAGGGTGGATACTTTACATCAGATCCACGACGAGTATATAAGTTGTTGGTTCTCCTCAGTAGAAGACGTTCATATCGTCATCACACTTCTCAACACTACAGTTTTATCTATAAACATCAATTGAGTCTTCAGCTTCAAGCAATTACCCCATTACTTCAAGTCATCTTCTAAACATCATGTCTTCCCTTCCCGAAACATACAAGGCCTGTGTCATCAACGAGGCCAACGCTCCCTTTAAACTCAGCGACGTCAAGCTCCAACATCCTTCCAAGGGACAAGTCCTCGTAAAAGTCCTCGCCTGCGGCGTCTGCTTCTCCGACGTAGCCGTGAGCTCAGGCGAGTTTGGCAACATCTTTCCCCGTGTTCCCGGTCATGAGATCATCGGCGAGGTCGTTGAGGTCGGCGAGGATGTCCCCAACTTCAAGAACGGTGACCGTGTTGGAGGCCCTTGGCACGGTGGCCATGATCAACGTTGCCGACAGTGTCAACGAGGTCAGTTCCAAATGTGCGACCACAAGGACATCAACGGTGTGAGCCGCGATGGTGGCTTTGCTGAATATGTTCTCCTTCGCTCAGAAGCTGTTGTGCGCGTGCCTAAGGAGCTTGAACCTGCGGATGCTGCTCCTCTTCTCTGTGCCGGTGTCACTGTATTCAATGGTATTCGCAAGATGCATGTTGAACAGGGTAACATTGTCGCTGTTCAAGGTCTCGGTGGTCTAGGCCATCTTGCTGTGCAATACGCCAACAAGATGGGCTACGAAGTCGTGGTCCTCTCATCGAGCGACGACAAGGCCGATTTCGCCAAGAAGCTCGGCGCTCACCACTTCATCAACACCAAGACGAGCGACGTCGCCGAAGAACTGAACAAGCTTGGAGGCGCCTCGATTGTTGTTCAAACAGCACCCAACCCCAAGGCTATCACACCACTCGTTCAAGGTCTTGCTGCTGGCGGCAAACTGCTCAACCTGGCACCCGTCGGTGGTGTAGAGATTGATACTGTGTCTTTGGTCTTGAAGGGTGCAAGTGTTAATGGCTGGCCTAGTGGTCATGCTCTCGATTCCGAAGAGGCATTGCGATTCTCTATGACGCATGGAGTTAAGTGCATGGTTGAGAAGTACCCGCTGGACAAGGTGCAGGAGGCAGTCGATAGCCTTAAGGCTGGCAAGCCTCGATTCAGAAATGTTCTTGTTATGCAGTAAAGGATAGAAATGCTGTTGTTGATGGATTGTTAGCCGGTGCTGGCGTTGGTGGGGAGTCGTTGTAGGGTCGTAACAAGGACGACCTGGTGTTGTGAATAGCTACACGATCATTAATAAAGATAAACTTATATAATCCATTGAATTGCGTTAAAAAAATGATGAGAGATTTGTATCTATCTTGTATATACTCCACGTTAATTGCTTCCAACAATGACAAGATTGACTCGATTGTTGATATAGGGTAATCCACCAACTAACAACCCCACAGTTTCACTGTCTCAAATTCACCATCGTCAACCTCACTTGACCTCATGAGACTCATAACTCGTACCCTATCTACTCGCCATATTTCAGTTTCTTATCTTAGACTACAGAGACTTCACATAATGTCTCCCAAAACACCACCCCAACCTCCCCCATCATTCTCCTTGACTCCTTTAGAGATCCTCACCCAAACCACGAATCTCATCTCCACCACAACAGCCCTCGAAGACTCCCTCGTCTCATCTCTCACACCCTTAACCGCCACATTCTCCTCCCTCCTCACCCCAATCCTCAAAGACGACCACGCTGTCTCCAAGCAAACTCTCATCATCCGCCTCTTCAGCTCCGTCTCCGAAGACAAAGATCTTCGCGATGCATCACGCACAGCAGAAGAGATGCTTCTCAAGGCTAACACAGCATGTCTCATGCGCAAAGATATCGCTGCACTCGTGAAGGGTGTCTACGAAAAGAGCCAGCGTGGAGAAGATAAACTGGATGAGGAAGATGCGTATATGCTGTTCAAGACGCATCGAGCGTATCAGAATACTGGTGCTGGAATTGAAGATGAGGATTTGAGGGAGAAGTATATGGCTGCCGTGCAAGAGAGAAACGAGGTTCTCGTCGCAGCTAAGAAGACGATTAGCGAAGACAATGAGGGAATCTATTTCTCGCGTGATGAGCTGGACGGTGTCCCTGCCTCAGTCCTCGACGCCATGAAAGTCAACGACGATGGCAAGCTGAAAGCCACCTTCAAGAAGGGTCATCTAATCTCAATCATGAAACACGCAACCAGCCCCCGCACACGAAAGGCATACCATATCGCAAAAGAGAGTCGATTTCCCGAAAATGTCACCCGCCTGGAACGCGCCGTCGAGCTCCGCAATAGCACAGCGCGAATGCTCGGCTTCAAAACACACGCAGAGCTCAAAATGGAGGATAAAATGGCAAAGAGTGTTGAGAGCGTTATAACAATGCTTAACAAGCTACGCACAGAGCTGAAGCCTCTCGCCGATGAAGAGATGAAGACTTTACTCGAGATAAAGAAGGCTTATATCCAAGAACACGGCACTGATGAGGAAGAGGAAGACCTAGAGAGGTTGAATGCGTGGGATTGGGCATTCTATGCGAGAATTCTTGAGAAGGAGAGATTCTCTGTTGATTCGCTTCTTATATCGGAGTACTTTGAAGTTAACCACAGTCTGAAGGGCATGTTGCAGATCTTTGAAGAGATTTTCGGCATGGTGTTTATTCCTACTGATGCACCGGTGTGGCAGAAGGATGTAACTGTCTATGAAGCTTGGAATTCGGAGGATCAAGGTGGTGAGTTCCTTGGATACCTCTACCTTGACCTCTACGCACGAGAGGGTAAATACGCAGGCGCACACAGCTCTCTCATTCAACCTGTAAGCACCTTTGAACAGAACCTCACTCATGTCCAAGATACTGACCACGACAGGGCTTCATAACATCGGACAACAAGCGCCACTACCCGTCTTCATCCCTCATAACATCCCTCCTCCACACACCGTCTCGTCCAACTCTCCTCCTTCACTCCGAGCTCAAAACAATGTTTCACGAACTCGGTCACGCCATCCACAAACTAGTCACCCACACAAAGCATCAACACGGCTGCTCCCGCGACTTTGTCGAAATCCCGAGTATTCTCCTCGAGAACTGGATCTGGGTACCTTCCGTCCTACGTCGTCTCGGAAAGCACTACAGTTATCTTAACGACGAGTATCTCAGCTTCTGGAAGACCCAGACCACCGATACAGTTAGGCCAGAAGAGGAGTTGCCGGAGAGATTGGCGCTTGATCTTGCGAGGACGAAACATGTCAACGGTGCGCATGCAATGCTGCATCAGGTCTTCCTTGCGTTGTTTGATCTTACCATTCATAATGCCGAGGAGGGCCATTCTGTGGATACAACGAAGCTTTGGAATGAGAGTAAGACGGAGATCATGGGTCTTGGAAGAGCGGACAGTATCGGGCAGGCATCTTTCGCGCATCCTTTCCGAGGATATGATGCTGCGTACTTTACCTATGCGCTGTAAGTTTACCCTGCCGACTTTGCTACCTTTACTAACAGTAGCTAGGTCAAAGGTGTATGCCACAGACTTGTGGGTTAGCCACTTCAAAACTGACCCAATGGATAAGAGCACCGGCCTTCGCTACCGTCAGCATGTCCTGCAACCAGGAGGCAGTCAACCTGAACTCAAGAGTTTAAGCAACTTCCTCGGTCGCGAACCAAATGACGAAGCGTACTACTCAGAAGTCACTAGCACGCCAGGCTCCGAGACAAGCAAATCTTCCGCTTTATAGAGAACACTGGCTTTTGATACATATACACAACAAAGGCTGACCTAAGAGTCGAAAGAGTATAGACAATTTAGACTAGTATTTAGGTTACTTTATTTTGGCTCCTCAAATCTTAGACAAGATTTATGTTACCCAGTAGAACGCTCATATAAGAAAGAGGGTATCATTACATCATGCTCAATGCACCAATCTCAACCTTGGAAACGGCGCCGCTTCGACATCCACAATAAGCAGGCCCTTCTCATTCATCGTCACTCCTACATCCGTAATAGGAGTGATCTTTCTCGTGTGCGCAACTTCCTGTCTGCTAACACGCGCCTCATCTCGAGGAATCCATAGGACAGGTTTAGGCATCCATAGCTCGGGTGGCCAGTAGTTGGAAAGCTTCTCATCGCCAGCGTAGTCGGCATCGGGGAGCTCTTCGAACGGGATGAGCTTTCGTAAAGCAATAAAATCTTCGTATACTTCAGGGTGGAGGAACCGTTGCAGAAAGGTCGGTGGCTGATCCGGATTTGAGGGATTGCCAGCAAGGATCCAGCGATCCAAAAATTGCTTGATAGGCGATTGCTGCACTTCCTTCTTGATCTGTGTCTTTGCTGTCGTCTTCATCCACTCTGTCACCATGAACTTCATTCCGCCAGCACCGTCGACACCCCTTGAGCCTTGTGGTCCCCCATGTTGGTCGTCTTCGTCATCGCTGGGAGGTTCTTCAACCTCTTCTTCTCCAAAGTTCAGATCTGTGTTGAAGTAACTGGCCGCATTTCCCCCTTCTGTTTCTCCGGATTCTGCCTCAGCCTGTAGCCTTTGTTCTGCTTCGACCCTTTCCTGCTCTTGCAACTCCTCCTCCAGCGTCAATGTTTGAGGCAGATTTGAAAGCAGAGGCGTTATTGAGTCGCTGAGAGACATATGTACTATCCCCGTAAATATGAGGAAGATGAGCATCAGTATCATGGGCGGGAATGCCAATTTCAAGGCAAAAAGACCGATCATGCAGATTTGGGCCAAGTAAAGTCCGGTGATGAGCTGAAGGAGAGCGGTGGGATAGAACAGGCCCATGCTATCCATTTCCGAGTCGAATACGTAAAGAATATTGTAACGATAAATGAGTCGGGTAAAGGCCATGCCGGCACATGCGAAGAGGAGGATCAGAGGTGCGATACATGTGTAGCAGAACGCTGCTACTGTTAGCTAGGGCAAGGATCGTTGACTGAGACGTTTGCTTACCAATGCACGCCATATTCGTATAAATCGGAAAGATACCGCCCCAGCGAGGCGGACGAAGGGTGTACCAAATCTTGAAGCGTGCCCTAGGATTCTGTACACCTCTACCCATAATGTAGTGTCGGAACAGCTCAAATATGTGCAAGAGGCCAGTGGCGCCAATGGCCAGGCACTGAACAAGGATATATGAGAGATAGAAATTTGAGGCTTTTGGTAGGTTTGTCGCCAGGAGATCGGGGGCCGACATAGGCTTCTTAATGATGTTGAGAATGGCAGCAGAAGCGGCCGATGTCAATGTTGTAATCAAGAATACTTGAACAACCTGGAAAGCAAAGTAGACCTTCTGTGTAAAGAGTTCGACTAGCACAAGAGACGGGATTCCAGCTGCAACACCGCAAAACCTCAGCATCGCAGGGACAAGCGACATCCAAAAGGACAAGGCAATGGCGGGTATAAAGCCTTGAAGAAAGCCAAGAATAGGCTTAGGCAATAGCTTAATCCAGCGCAGGAAGATGATGCCGCTTAGAAAGTCGATATTCGACACGATACCAATCATGGCGGATGGAATAGACCAGAAGACAATAGCAACTGCCACCAGACCCATGATGAGAAAGCGGCGGATGATGCGCTCCCACCAACGCATTCGGAGCGCACTCCAAACGACCTCGTCTGGTCGTACGCCTAAAAGCCGAGGAGCGAGTTGGAGGGGTCGATGATGGGCTACAATCTGGTGCGCAGCCTGAGCAGCCTCTTGTGTTTCGAACTCGATGAAAGCGGCAGGTAACGTATCGCCGTCGCCACGACGAACTTGGCGTCGAAGTTTCCAGATCTCGAGGTTCAAGTCCTTAAGTCGCATGCGACACCAACGGATTGTATCGACCCTTCGGAAGAAGTTATGAAGTGGACGGTGATAGGGTCTGGCGTTCGCAGGAACCCATTGAGCGGCTACGGAGCCTCGAACATCAGGAAGATCCGGATCGAGTCCGTATGGATGGATGTATTCGGGATCTTCAGCTGACTTTTCCAGGAAGTCGTGAGTGTCGTGGGTTGCCGTTTGAGACACTTGGGGATACTCGGTCTTGTTATTATGGTCCTGCGTTTCGCCCTGTTCCTGTCCGTGGTTTTGTGATATATCAACCTCGTGCGGGGAGTTCGACCGACTCTGTTCGCTGCTTGGATCAGTCCTGTAGGACGAGCTCGACTCTGCAGCGCAAGGCTCGGCAGAGGACGATGTTGATGGCGGATCCTTTCCAAGCTGCTTCTTACGAGCCAGAAATGCTTTCTTGATCAGTGAAATCTCGGCCTTTTCCAGTCGCATTGCTGTTTCCTCCCTTTCTTCCACGAGTTTGACAAGTGCCTTGGCAGTTCGAGGAATCCAGACTCGCTTGACGGAGTCGCCATACAGCTTTCGTAGTCGGGCTTCGTCGAGATAACGGTCGGGGATCGATGTGATTAAGAGCGTCCTGGATGATAATCGCTTCGCATAGTGAGGCGAAGAAAGATAAGCTTGTCGTATACCAATGTAGTAGAAACACTCCCGAGTAATGGTAAAGAGAACAAAGCCTGGACTGGTTAGTGCCAAGTTAAAAAGAACTTGATCCAATACTTACCAAAGAACATGTATGCGACAGCGACATGCGCAAACATGCGAGCCTTGTCGCTGATCTTACCAATCGTCAAGATATCCAATTGACTGAGCTTATTACCGCCAGTAATATGAATTGGGAAGAGAATGGGCCAGGCGATCAGCATGCCGACAAGAAACGTGTTTCGCAAGACCTTGAGGTATCGCAAAAAGAAGAAGCCGTCGAGAGAGCCATGGTTGAGTACGAAGGTATCGGGAGTCTTGAAGAAGGGTTTCACCCAGTTGAACCAGCCTGTCGGCAGGGGTGGGATAGGCGTGCTATAAGATTGTGAGTGACCATCTAGGTTTGCTGAAGGACTTTCCTTACTGAGGTGATCGCAAGCTCGGTATAGCCCGGGGCGCATAGACACGGGCGCATTTTACTCGAGCAAGGGCGAAGAACAGAATACAGACGACGCAATAAATGCTGACGGGTATAAATGTTCCACCAAGCGATTGAAGCGACGAAGACTTGGAAGCGTTATTGGTACTCAAGGTACCACCGCTAGATCCATCTCGAGTTGAACCAACCCGGGAGTCATCGCCTTCCTACAGATCGTCAGTATGAACGCCACCGAGGTTGAGATAAGGTTAGAGTTAGAGGAACATACCAAAGGTATATCGAGCGCTCTAGCGACGAGAGAATGCCAATTGGTGGACATGGCAAGAGTGGATGCGCAACTTGCGCAGCAGCCGCAATAGACGCGATTGAGGGAGCTCAGATGAAGTGAAAGTTGGTTGTAGCTGGAGGCGACAAGTGACGATGATTGCGCCGCCGCATCGTTACCTTGCGGCAAAGCTTGAGAGGAATGAGCCGACAGACATCGAGTGCTTTGAGGATGTATCAATTTTTGCAGTCAGCGACAAAGCCTATAGATAATGTTGTAAGATCTACGCCGGGACACAAGCGAGGCGAGGATGATCGAGATGAAAGTCTTGGGTCAAGGTGACGTTGAAAGTGGGATGTTTCTTCCGTTGATTGCAAAAGCGGGCGCCCTCTCTAATGGCAGGTCGGGAAGTGGCATTGGCAGACAGGGCACTTCCAGCGATCCCTGCGGCACAGTCCATCAATTTAGGGGCTCCGGACGACCCCTGTTAGTGATTGTCGAAACTTTTTACCACTGTTGTCCAATTGCTATGGGGAAATGTCTTGCTATTCCCATGCTGAGCCCCTCTTTTCGATTGCTTTTTAAGGCCTTCTGCCTGTGCACTCTAACCCAAATGCCGGGCCTTGGTGAGACACAGGAGACCGGAGGCAAAAATGAATGTGGCTGGATTTAAGAGAATGTTGCCTGTCGTATTGCATTTTATTAGCCCCCAAGCACCAACCAATCTCTATCGTAAGCAGGGCTTAGACAGGGGTCCAATTGTCCTGGGATGGACAAAACGCCAACCGAGAGTCTAGACCTGGGACCTAAGCTAAGGGAGGGGAAAGAAAGAGACAGCTTAAAAACCCGACATAATTCGGACGAAGCGATCGGATTATTTTGTCTTTAAAAGTCAGACTTCCGTTCTCCCCACCTCGCAGATCGAAATGAAAAGACCCTGGTTTTCAGCTTTGCGTGTGAAGTTTCACTGACCCGCGGAAAATTAATACCCGAGTTGAACAACATGACATGCTCTTAACCGACTCAGAATGACGCCTTCATTATGAACACGGGAAGCCATCAGGTTTTTGTTTGTCAAGTTGTGATATAAGATGATCGTCTTGGGGCTGAGTGATGGACATTCAAATATCCCCTTTTGAGGCCTGGCATATGCAGTCATCCTTCCGCCCGTACAACATCCCTGACTCTAAGACATGGTTGTATCGGAATAACCTATTGCGCTTATCGGTCAATTCCGATGTGATGGTGGAGAGTAGACGTCGTGAGGACTTCAATGGTCGACGACAGCATACCTATGTAGTGGGAGGTAAGGTCATTAGAAGACTCCCTGGTATCTTCAACAACATACGGCGCGATCAAGCGATGCCTGGAAGTCTATTCTCCGAAGCGTCACTGATACCGTCACGTACAATCTGTAGTCTCTTTATATAGGATTGAACCGTATACTTGGTAAGGCAGAGTGTCAAGTTTGTAACAAACAGGTGCATGTATATGACATCTTCACTTCTTACGCCCATAGACTCACAGCCTGTCCGACTTGTCGCGCTCATTAGCGATAATGGTGATTTAATTAGAAAGAGGAGAACGTTATACATTGATGCCTTGACTGATGACTATTGAGGATTTCTAACAGGCCAAAACGTTAAGGCTCGCAGGCTAAAACAGACCATTGATAAAGACAAGCCTATGACCTTGATACCAGAGTGTTAAGGCTATATCATCGGCCATACAAAGTAAACACTGATCAGGAGGAGTACCATAAAAGCTTTCATCCTCTCGCCCATCAAACAAGAACCCAACAACTCCCTAAACACCAAGCCACACATGCTCTTCCAGGTGAGTAACAGAAGAATCATCGACCAATTCTTCTAACTGACACCCTGACGTCTTTAGCTCAGCAGTTCAATGCCTTCGTCTTGTTGAATATCCGCCCGGCAGGAACAGCGATCAAGTGTGTTGCCACAGGGAAAGCAAAAGTGATGACCGCATTTGCAAGCTGTAAAAAGTTAGAACAAGCGCACAACGTTCGAGTAATGGTTGTTACTTACTCATATGGTCGCAACCTCCAGGCTTCTCAATGAGATGTCCGCACTTTGGGCACTTCTTCCATCCTGCCTTTTCACCTATGTCGAGCACTTCTTGTGACAGTGGATCCTCTGGACAGTCTCCTTCATGTAAAGCTCCTTTACATTTGGTGCATGTATCGGTCTTGCAAACAGCACAATGGGCAGTCCCTAGACGGATCAGTGGTAGGGGAATGAATGCAGAGCATCGCTGGTTGCTGCACCAGATACGCCTCTTGGCAGGTGTCCCGAATTCGACCTGCTTCGCCTCGTATCGCTTTACTAGCTCTTCGGAGAAGTTGTTGCTGAGGGTTACTGGGATCATCTTGTGGCAGCAATGTAGTGGAAACATGGCCTCTCGTTGCATTGTCAGGTCGGCGAATCGCTCGAGGCAGGTACGGCAGTAAGCGTGGGAACAGGGTGCCAGTATCATCTGTGACTTCGGTAGCTTGTCTGCGCACGACATGCATTCAGAGACAGAAACCTCGCGAGGTGGGGTGGTGTTTGCTGAACGGTTCCCGAGGACATAGTTTTTATCGTTGAAGAATCGCTCGGTAAGTGCGGCGCCTCCAGTGTATCGCTCAGTTCTCACGAGTGTTGGGATGCGTCTCGAGTTACCGTTCGATCTGCGCGTCTCTGCGCGCCTCCTGATTCCGGAAGCGCTTCTCGAGGGTGGTTGGAAGCTGTCCGTATTGAGGACCATTTCCGCATTTGCGAAATAATGACTAGTATGGGTGTTTTGGTTGTCCTTGATGTCGGTCATTTTATCCATTATGCTGGTGTTGGCGCGGAGTTGTAGAGATTTGATGACGTTAGGGAAGGAGGATATAAATAGTCTTGGGGATATTTAGGCAAGGAAGTCAAAGATGGTAAAGTTTAGATGATACAATCCGTCTCAGGAAAGACCAGACAGGAGCCTGACGAAGACTCGAGTCACTGCATAATAAAAAGTGTATTTCTTCCAGTATGACAGAGTGCGAAAGGAATTAGGGTATCAAGCACAGAGTCAATTCTTGACGACCCTGATACTAAGTTTCTGCTGCTCACAGTTTCCATGGAGTCTGACTCGCCATATAGACCTTTGATAGGTAGATTGCTCTGTTTACTTCATTACAAGACCCGAGTGGATGGATACGGCTCGAAGGCAGCCAGCCATTCGACCCGGCCAACAGTCATGCAAAAATTCCACGACTCTCTTCTGGTTGAGTACACTCCTGCCAAGAAACTGTATAGTTCGCAAATAGTCTTTTCTCTGTGTATACCTTGGTAGATGCCCGAGTAACAGTCAAAATGTTATCTGAGCCTTAGGCTACAAAGTCAAGTAATCTCAGTGGTATCTACTCTAAGGTGGCATAAAGTCACCAACGTATTTCTTCTTTTATGATCTCAGTGGCCAATTCTTTGACACCGTGACGTCTAAAAAGACCTCCCTCTTCCAATACTATACGAATCGATAGAAAGTGCTGCTGTCGGATCATCGTGTAAGGAGCCGTGCCTCGTCTACCCGACGACACAGACATGTCTTCCACTTGCGTCCGCAGACATAGCAGAATTGATGCCCGCGGGAGCACCCTGCAATGAAAGTCAGTAGCTAGGTTCCATTGATAGTAAAGGGGGACTTACTCATGTGATTACACCCCAATGTGAGCTCAATAAGATGCCCGCACTTGACGCATCGCTTCCAACCCTGTCTTTCTCCCATACTCAACACCTCCTGCGAGACCTCATCAACAGGGCAAAGGCCTTGATGACCCGTTCGCTTGCATCGAACACAAGTTTTCTTCCGGTATGACGTGCAGGTTCCCATATTTCCCTGAATTGACGCAGGTGGGATGAAGGTAGAGCACTGCGGGTTGCTGCAGTACGTGCGGTCGACGGTCTCGAATTCGATCTTCTTCCTCTTGAACTTGTCAACCATGGACTGTGTGATAAAAGGATTCTTGGCAGTGATAGGAATAGGTCTGCTGCAACACTTCGGGGGGAAGAGCGATTCGTCATCCATGGTCGTGTTGAGGAGAGTGATGAAGCATGAGCGGCAGAGTGTGTGGGAGCATGGTGCGTCGGTGGTATCGGACTCTGGGAAGTCATCTCGACAGACGATACATTCCTTCATCTTCCTCTTCTTTGAGGTAGAAGATCCGCCCGTCTTTTCGTCTGGCCTTTCGTCCGGTCTTTCGTCGAGTTTTCCGTCCGGCTTCCCATCATTGCCAGCCTGGGTGTTGTATCTCTTCAGTCGATTATAGGTCTCGTCGTCGAGACGACCATCATCAGTCGCTGTAGCTCCTTGGGTTTCACGTACGACGTCGGGGCCGCCGGCTAGCCTTACAGCCAACAGGTGGTCTTTTTCAGCTTGTTCTTCAACCTGCAGTAGAGCCGCAATCAACACTGTGTCCTTCTCAGGAGAACCGGCCAGTCTCTTGGCAATCCTTCGGTCTTTTTGGACTTGTCGATCATCTTCCAGCAGAGATGCGATGAGTGCTGAGTCTACTGCAACTTCTAGTGCGATGCTGAGCGCAAGAGCATAGTCGCTAGCCTCATCCATGATGATAATGGGTGGATGATGGAGGTCTCAAAGTACCAGAAGATTTGTCCCCGAAAGCATGAGTGGTGAAATAATTTGATCGCCTTATGTTTGGTTAGGCTAGCACTTAGGTTATTTTATTATGATCCTTGAGAAGCAAACAAAGAATTGGTGGAGACCTCAGGGTGAAAATAACGACGGGACGGCTACCAACATCTTAACAGTGCCCGTAAGTGACAGTAGTACATATTCACTTCCTAGGCCTTTATGAATAAGCATATCATTAATGCACGCTTGGTCGTTTTGGCCACATTCTGGGAGTTCTATTCTTCGAATCGCTGGGATTATATATGCCCTTGCTGGTGCTGTCAAGAATATAACAGGTAGTCCCGTTCCCAGAAGGTCAAGAGATCAATGTATGCCTTTCGCCTCTTTCTGTTCAAACCACATTCACCAGTGCTGAGCATAAGCCAGACTCTGGCGATCGGTCTGTCCACCAAGGTCTCCATTTTCGGGCAAAGTATACACAGAGCAGGTACTACTTGCGATAGATACAAAGTTTATTGGCAGATGTACTCAATCAGAAGGAAGTTGCCCTTGCTTCTCAATGATATAATTGTTAGACCGGATGTGTTGAGTTACAACCACAATATGAACGGATAGTTGTGTTTCTGTTGCCAGTTGAGGCAAGGTAGTCGCTGTCTTTTGAAGTCGCAGAGACCAACGAGGAGATGGACTTTGTCCAATACCTGAACCGCGAAGGCACTTCGTCTAAGACCAGAACAGGCTTTGTGGAGATCTTGTGCCGCTGGAGCATCCCATAGGCGGCTCTGTTCTGAATCAGTGAATCAGTGCAAAGCGACGGATGGCTCGCACTGCCAGGCAGCTGCCTTTAGATCCTCTTCTCGAAGTTGCTCTCCAGCCCCCTCTCTCGAGCTCATCATCTCCCACTTCCACCTGAAAATCCTTTCTACTCTTTCCATCCTCATGTCTTCATCTTGTCATGTCCCTATTCCAGCGCCTCTTCCCCTTCCTGAGGGCTTCTCCTACTCGCCCGGGAGGTCTCAGTCCTGATGAGTCACGCATCCTCGCCCTGAGTATCGCCAGGGCTGTAGAAGCCGATGCGGCGATTTTGGAGCAGTACCGCCGAGAGGACCAAGTGGCCCGAGATCGAATGATCGCTCAGGCACAGAATGAGCGTCGTCAGATCTCCATCGAGCCGTTGATCGATCAACCTGTCTTAGATGAAGCAACACTGAACGATCTTCGTCGACTGAACCTCGACGCTCCAGATGACAGTGAGAGTGAAGATGACAGCATCGAGGAGGCCGAAGAACTGGTTGATGAAACAGACGAGGGTGTCGAAGTTATTGAAAATGCTGACAACACTGGTGATACCCAAGATACTCACGAAGCTGAGTATACCCCTGACGACACTGGGGACACCAACGACGCTCCTGCGATTGAAACCACCGGACAACCACTTAAGGAGACGCCTTCTTCTGAAGGTACAACTCTTGAGCAAGAAGAAGCCGCAGATCACGTTGATGATGTTGATCAGCAAATTGTACGCGACCAACAAAGTTCTCAAGAGCCCCCTGATCTTGTCGCGCTCTCTGAACCAGAATCACCTGCCATCGCCAGCTCTTCCACAACACCACCTGCTCCGGAAAGAAAACAGTGCATGGTCTGTGGGAGGAGCTTCTTGCCACAGACACTTTGCAAACACCTTGCTCTCATAACTGGTGCCAACCTTGTCTTGCTCAGGCCGTCGAACTCTCCATGAGAGAGGAGTCTATGTTCCCACCTCAATGCTGTCAGCAAGCTATCCCTATCGAAGTGGGCGCTTTCATCTCTCAGGAGACGTTTGATCGATTCCAGGAGAATACCACTGAGTTTGGAACTGTGGACCGAACTTACTGCAGCGATACTGCATGCTCAACTTTTATCACACCCCAGTCAATCGCGGAATCAGAGGGGATCGCGCGCTGCGGTCGTTGTGAATTGCAAACTTGTCCCATCTGCAAAAGAGCTTGGCACGAGGGTGCCTGTCCTGAAGACGCAAGAACACAGGAACTCGTGCGCCTTGGAGAACGACAGGGCTGGAAAAGGTGCGAAAGTTGCAAACATCTCATTCAGCGCAGCACTGGGTGCAACCAAATGAGTAAGTGTCTTCACTCCGAATATTTCACCACCATCCCTCTAACATTACTTAAGCCTGCCGTTGCGGCCACAAGTTCTGTTACCTCTGTGGTGCCAAGTGGAAGTCTTGCTCATGTCCACATTCGGATCTTGTCGGGCTCCTCGGCCTCGGCCAGCCTGCCCACGCTGCTGCAAACAACATACGGAGAGCGGCGCCTCTACAAGAGCCAGTGGCGGTTCGGCAAGACCCAGCGGTGGTTCAACGGCCAGGTGTGACATATGGTGAATTATCATGTGAGAATCCGGACCAGGAGGCCGCCAGACGACGTCGACACGAGGAACGACATAGACGCTACCCAGACTGCCAACATCGTTGGGATAGCATTGACGGACCCTGGCAGCAGTGCGATGACTGTGGCCGATTTCTGGAGGAATACATTTCTTCATGCCGGATCTGCCATATGAGCGCATGCCAACGATGCAGAAGGGCCATTTTTGAATGGCGCAGGTTTATGTTAGAGCATTAAAAGGCTCAAGACGCAGAACTCTAATCCTGGGTCGAAGCTGGCATACAGTCAGTACCTGAGACAATACCTCACATGGGTGCCGAGACTTCTGATATCTTGGAGCCTCATACGGAATATAAGGAGTTTGCTATGTTGTGGTAGCTGTTTTAATCGTGTCGATGTATGAGGCTTTGCGATATAACATGGGCCATGACACTGTTATATAAGATAGACTGAAGCTGGGGCTCTATATTTATTTGACTTACATGAAGCACACTTCAGTCTATTCCTTGTTCATTCGAACCTATCTTCGTTGTATTAGTAATGTAGAATCTGTCTACTATCAACAAGATTCCGCACTGCAAGTATCAACGCCAGTACTCAGTATCTTGAAAGGGCCAGGGCTGGTTTACAATCATCATCACTGCTACGAACCGAAGTCTCATGGTTGGCGGTGATACCAGGGCTGCATATGGTTTTTATGTGATTTTATTGTTACTCTTCTGATTCCTCGTCGCTGTTGGCACAATTCATGATACACAAACAGTTCCCCTCGCCACATCTCGACTCGCTTAGTGTACCTTCCCCTCCAACCTCACTCAGATAGTACTCTCAACATACAAAAACATAATTATACACGCCGTTTTTGTTCACATTGGCCACAAACTTGGTAATTGCAGGCGATGCAGAACCACGATGAACGAGGATTGATGCAGCCGCAGTCAAAGCATCTGATCGGCTGATTCCTGCAATCCATTAGCGTGTGCTGACACTGATGGTTTGGAGGTTCTCGAACCAGAAGAACTGAGTTGCGTGGCCGATGCAGGACCCGACTCGAGGACTCCTGTCCAGATTCATTGTTGACAGTTGGACTGAAATCCGGTGCTTGTGGGTTAAAGGACGATTCGGCAACAATCTTTTTCGCGGCTTCCCGTTTCTCGCGTTCAGCCCACCAGGGGCATTTGCACTGTGCTCGACTTGAGTTGCAGCGATAACAGCAATCAGGGCAAACTTGACAGCATTTAGTTGGTTGCTTGTAAGGTGGACTAGGTGGACTGGGAATCACACAACTTACAAGCGTCCTTCTCATTGACCCGATGGCACAGGTAACACAGTCCTTGCTTGGCTTTCTCGAGTGTAAGTGATACCTGATCTGGCGCCTGGGTGAGTTCACCGTCGAGTTCTTGATCTTGGTGTGACCCAACATTGATTGCATGGTCATTCTCGAACTTCTTGGTCAAGAAGTTACGCAAGGTCGCCGAGTCAAAGACCGCAGAGTTGATATCCACCGGGACCAATTGTCCACAGCAAGTAGGAGGGAATGCAGCAGCTCCCAGTACTGAAGTCTTGACCAGATTGCAAAGGCAATCTGGGCAGTACTGGTGGCTGCATTGGCATTTAGTAAACGGCTCAGTGGAGGCCTTGTGACAAACGAAACACTCCACTTCCTCCTTTTTGACCGAAGTCAAACTGAGCGTCGGGTAGCGACCAAGGACAATGTGCCATTGAGGAGGCTCAGTTTTGACGTGATCGTCGATGTCCAACAAGACGTTCTGGGGAGATCCGATACTTGAAACGCCGCCAGGTTCGTTCTTGCTGGGCGTAACCTCTGGAGCTGGGTCAAACGAAATCAAGTCTTCCTCCTCCAGGGTTTCAGAAGAGGGCACAACTGCCGGCCCTGTAGGGTTGGACACACCAGATATGCCTTCTGGTGAGGCACTCTGGGGCGCGCTTCGAAGGAATGACATTGCATCTGACATAACCTTTGAAAGCTTTGGCTTCGCATTGGCGACACGTTCCCCAAAGTCCATTGTATGCTTGGCTTAGGATAGCGTGTTAGTCTAGCAGATATATGTACGAGAAAGAGACTCACCTTTGGCAGCATGTGTGGTGGGCGTGTTGTTGGCGTTACCGTGCTCCTTCTCTGGGCTTTTGGTCAGAGGCCCACACGCAACAAACGTAGGTGCAGATCGAGATGCTGCAGTGCCCACAGTGGCAGCCGTTGTGGTGTTTTGCGAAGCTTCTTCCTAGGAAGTTTCTGGCTGGTCGACCACATCGGAGTTGTCTGTCGAGTCATAGTCAGCAATGGGCGTCTTGCCTTTATCAAGAGGCCTACCAGGAGAATGATCAGAAGTGTTTCCTTTTGTGCCTAGTTTGACGTGACGAGCAACCTCTTCGGCATCCCAAACAGTAGTGCCTGAGGCGACGTCTAGAAGATAAGAGCGGATTAGTCGTAGCTCAAATATGTGTTGGGGGATGTTTTCGTCTCCATCCGTGTTGGCTGCCTCGAACTCATCTAGATAGTTAAGTTGATACTGAGCAGTGTGCTGCATACCAGATTCTTTGAGGGCTTCCATGACAGCAACAGTAGCCATCTCGATCAGAGGATGATCCAGAGAGTGAAAATACGGAGTAGTCCGGTCGATCGACAGCAAGAAGAAGAAGAAGAAGAAGAAGAAGAGGAGGAGGAGGAGGAGGGGGAGGGAGAGAGGCTAAGGGACGAAAGTACAGCCTAAACTTTAGAAGTCGATCTTCTAAGCTTTTAGATGAGAACTGAGGAGTGATGAGATGAAAAGGATCATGGAAGAGCAGAGATGGGAGTGGGAGGGGGGATATGAGCGGGGTAGTAGGAGGGGATGCTGACTTGACGGTTGCTGGGGAAATTAGTAGAAGGGGAGAGAAGGTACGGGTGGACTAGGACGCCGCTGCCTGCGGACTGAAAGCCGGACCCAGAGCCTGAGGCTTTAGTATTGGGAGTACCTGGCGTTTTTGGTAATGTCAAAATGACGAAATCCTTCTGCCGGTCGGGCTTTCTCTTAACGCGGATGGAGTGCCAGCTCGAGCGAAGGTGCTGTTAAGGAGGCGGTAGTTCGAAGTCGTTCCCAAGCCCTGTTAAATGGGTTGCGGCAAAAATAGCTTGAGTTCTTTATGGTAAGATGGCGGGCGAAGGCCTTCAGTCGTTCTTTCCTTCTTGTTTGAGTGGGATTCTTGTAGTCGATGTGAGTGTCTTTGTTGTGAATGGTGCCCGATGCGTATCGTGGTGGAAGAGGAAAAGGGGCTTGTCGTAGGCAGTAGACTCCGCAATAATTACAGGCACCGCGACCACACAGTCGGGAGTGAAATAATGGTTGTGATGGCTGTTTTTGTAAGACTCTTTTCGGAAACGAAAGGACTGGTGCCTATTCATTTTATTGAAGTATTGCTATCCCGCGGAGCAATCCCCCTGTCTCAACGTAACAACCCCGTAAGCAAACCGAAGAATGCACATACACCTTCTCTCGACGTCTCGCCGAACAAAGAACAACTCGAACTATCGGTTTTCATTTATAAAGACACAGATTCACCTAATATACATGAGGTCAAGTAGAGGTATGTCAAGTCCACCACCCCCATCCGATTTCGTTGCTTCCTAACGCCTTTTGTACTCCAGTCCCCAGATCCTCAAGTCATCATCGTTTTCAACGCCATTCCCAATGTCAAAACCTCGTGATCCTCACCCTGCACCCCCGGAGGCTGCTTATCCAAGCCCATAAGTCCATACACAGCCAGCTGTGCCGACCGCACCGAATATTCCATCGTAAACGTCACTTCGCGCTCGATCTCGACAAACTGTCCCATCAGTCCCAAGTTCTTGCTTCCATCGGGAATCACCTTCGGTCTATCGCCTTTCTTGCGCGTGAGGAACGGGCTACCGATCAGCGGCATCAGACATGGAATGGTGATGGAGCGCTCGAGTGTTGGCTGTAAGGGGAATGCCATTAGATGTAGCAGCTCGGTGAGGATCTCGGCGCCTGTGCACTCCAGCATGGGTTTCCTAACATATCGCCCTTGTTGATCTGGGAACAAACCGTAGCCCCAGAATACAAAGACGCCGTCGGGTTGATCTTTGACGTACGGCTGCTGTGGGATTGTCAGGGAAAGCATCCAAGGGCAATCGCGGAAGGTCAAGAGAGGCACGGCGCCGGTAAGTGTGCCAGTCCATTTGCACAGATGCTCGAAGAACGCTGGATCGCGAAGGGTGACAGTGAAAGAAAGCCAGGTCGATTTCGATGGTCGATCAAAGAAAGCCTCGGGATTGCCAAATGTTTGTGGCCGCTCCAAAGCAAGTCTATCCCAGAAGGTCCATGAAGGGTCGAGCTCGTGAGGTGCTGAATCACGCAACTCCATTGTGGGCGGGGGCTGGTCGTTAGAACCATAACCCATACCAGAAGTCAAAGAGCCCAGAGTCAGGAACACAAGGTCGTTGGGTCCCAACGTCAATGGCACATGTTTGCTGTCTTGGTATGTCTTCAAGGCGGTAACTCTCAAGTCGTATCCTTCATCTTCAATCTCCAAGCCGCTCACAAGTATGCCTAGACAGGTTAGACAAACATCTCTTTGAGCGAATGCAAACTTACCGTGCCGGAATTCGACATCCATTGCCTTGAGATACTGCGCCAAAGGCTTGATGATAGCCTGGAAGTCCTCCTCGGGTGCCTGCTCTACACCTGACAACGTTCCCATATTGGGAAACTCGTGCAGCATTCGGTGCAAGCATCGCCTGAACTCAACAGCACTACACCAAGGATGAAATCGATTGAGCGACGACCACAAATCCCAGAAATTCGTCTCGAAGAAGTCCGGTTCGAACAAGGCTTGGATCTCAAGTCCTTCCAGCTCTTCCTCTGTCTCAAGAACCACTCTCATCAAGTCGCATTGGTTCTTTACACTCAGGCCCATGGTGCTCACATCGACGGCCTCGGGCTTCTCTTTCCCATACTCATCAAAAACCTGTCTCACTAATCTCGTCCCCGAAGCACCCAATTTCTTGCTCTCTTTGTTGAAGCGGCGCAGTCGGGCGGCCAATGTCTCACCTTCGGTGTCAGAAGGTACCTTTTCCAACATACCATACAAGCAATGATATGTGAGACTCAATTTTCGAATGGCAGATACCCGATACCCCGTCTCCCAAGAAGGCTTCGAGAATGCCGCCATTGAACCGCCCGCCTTCGATGATGCCTCGAGAATATGGATGTGGCTACCCGGTACATGGGCATCGTCGATCAGGAATACCGCGGCAGCAAGCGAAGCAATACCTCCGCCGACAAGCCAAACGTGCGGACTCTCAGAATCCGAGCCATTGCTGCTTGGACTGTTGCTGAGACTGATTACACCGTTATTCTCGTCAGAAGTCACCTTGGGATCGCCGTGATTATCCTCCATTCCCAATGAGTTGTCGTCCGTTCTCATTAACCTCCGACCAGGGAGCGTTGGATCGTCTGCCGCAAGCGAGAAATAGACGAAAGACCCTTGCCGATTGATGCGTTGTCCAGCTTAGCGATGCGAATTGGCAGACGTATAATTGGTGAAAGGATTTTCTGCTTTCTTTTTATCTTTCGACAATGCTGATAACAGTTTAGCTTTAATATTTGCAGAGACACATCCGGGGGGACGAAGATCACGAGAGCATGGCGAGAATTTATGACTGGACTTCTTCCCTGTCCTCAGCACGAACCCATCCACGGCCCGGTCCATCCATTACAAGACGCACATAAGGGCTCAACCGCATCACTTTGACCAATCTCTGACGTCCTATCTGTCTTGGTTTCAAGATTTTCCTCAGCCTCAAGAAGTGGATTGATTGGAAAAAGTGCTGTTTCTCCCAATCGTACGATGTTTGTTGGCGTGATAGTGGGTGGACTGGGCTTGCATCGGAAGCGGGCCGCTGCTTGTTACGGAGGGAAGGGTCTAGAGCACCGGAAGACATCGGTGCTTGGCATTGTTGCGTTCTACAGGATATATATGCGGTGAGTCTCTGTTATATCTGGCAATACCTGGGTTAGGCTATACAGCCATTGACTAGCTAGATGTACGTTTGAAGATTGTCGGGGTTTGTTGGCGGCCCAACAGTTTATAACGGCATCATATCATGGAATCGAAAGCAGCCAATACGCCGTCGACTTCGGTTTGTGCCGTTAAGCTACCCTAGCGCGCCGGTAGTCTAAATCCAGGATTGGCTCTCGTGCATACAAAGGCCAACGGACTTTGATAGAGTTCGACCGCCTACCGATAGGAAGTCTTGAGCGTCTCTCAATGATCTGACACTCCATCTTCCGGCTTTCAGGGTCTACGGCCCCGCAAGATGCCCTCCGGATAGTGGACCTCTAACGGCCGGGTCATGGTAAACGAAAGCAAGGGTTCATTATTCAAGGACGATTCTTGCATCATTGACAAGGTAAAAAGTTCACTCCTCGTTTCTGAAACAAAGATATCGCTCTTTGTGCATCATTGTGTCGTGTTTGCGCGGATCCGGGTAGTTACCGATGCAGCCAGCCGTGGTTTACCGGTCGGTGCGACTGGTACCTGACATGATATGGATATCAAGGGAAGGAATTGCAATCATGATCAAGCTGTGACAGCGTAGACAATGGGATACCAAACACCGCAGGGATTGGGTGAATTCGATCATACAATCAAGCGAGATTGTTGACAAGGCCAAAGGAACTCGCTTGAATAATGAATGGCCTTTGATGTCATCCGAGCTCTTCGGCTCCCGATCCCAGCAGTGAGTTCTTACCGTATCCGTAGTATGGTCGCACAACGTGAAGAATTGCCCTTCCCTGTATCATTTCACCAGTGAAGCTTTAGACAGAGCTACTGGGTAGCAGAGGGTATCGTCAAGCTTTAGGACTGACAAAGAATGGCCTAAGATTTGGCCTAGACCGCACTAAAAGGTTCAAAACATTTCGTCTCTTAGGCTTTTCGCGAGCAAGCTTTCTAATACGGATACCCATGAAGAGCAAGGTGATGAGGATAGGAGGGCGTCGACACTGGCTGAGAACAAAACTGCTGAGTGGCTCATCTCAGTTCCCCAAACAAGAGTCCAACTGCATCGGTACTTTCCGAAGCCCCAAAACGGTGCATTAAGATCATATGCAGCTCGACGTCAAAAGGAAAATTCTGCTAGACAGATGGACCTCACCACCAGCGTCCGTCATCTGTAAATTTGCTCAAGAGCCTCTAGATCCTCGGCTCAGATGATCAGATCTTATCAATCTGTCCTTTCCCACACATTAAATCGCTCTAGTTGCCGGTTTCTACCCTTCAAACTCCACAATGGCCGAGCTAGTGCAGAGAATTGCGCATCGAGAGCCTCAATGGTGATAGTGGCATGGACCACTGATTGATAACGGATGCCAAGACATGGACACTTGCGGAGAATTTTACGTACAAGCCCGAATTCATTGTGGACAGGACCGGAGAGAGTAGGAGCGACAAGATCTGCTTGTCGGGCTTGTTTACTCTCTGGTACAGAGTACGTGTACGACAAGATACGGTACATCTAATCGGCATCGTCTATGAGAACCAATTGGTACAGTTACGGATCCATTTCCCTCCATATGGAGATCGACAACAAAGCACCCAGACTTTTTTTTTTCTTCGTTGGCCGCCTCGAAAGTGGATGATTCAGGGATCTTGGAGAAGACGTTCCCCACTTGTTCCCGCCAACGCGTCTACGGAGGCTTTTGATCACACGTTAAGGAATTCATCATCAACAAGAGGCTGCGCCTTCGGTACATTTCCAAAGACCTTCTTAAACTGAAGCTGATACACGTAATGCCAGAGATCAATACTCAACTTGGTTATGATTACTCTTGTCATCATTGACGGATGGATTTGTGTCTTGTTGGTGGTGTTGGTTTAGTGGTATTTGCGTATTCGGCTTTTACGATTACGAGAACCTGAGATGAGATTACCAAGGGATTAGAAGAGTACAAACGCCCTCCATGTCATTACCCGCCCAGCCATGACGGCAGCCAAAACATGGAGTTGTGATACTTTTTATTTGATTAGATATCACAGCCAAGAGGAAGGTTATAGCCGTCCAGGACAATTGCTGCGTGTCAGACAAAGAAACGCAAGTCAGATGTAGCCCGGCGGCCCGTCTGCACATATCTGGTAGCTTGACCAACAGGATGAAGCTCAGCGGCCTGTGCTGTAAACAATCAGCGTATTCTTCTTGAAGTCACTTGACAACCTTTACGATTTGACATGGACAATCAGGGACCGCATCATGATCGCCAGTAAAAGGAGTGTCAAGGCTGACCCTGTAGCCCACGCGGTCGATACGCCACACCAGGAAAAGGGCCTGATTATAAGGCACCCTAGACCTAAACTGTGTAACCCACACCCCCGAATCGTGGCTAGACTGACACTGTGAAAGCGCCGCTGCCAACACTGCGTCAGGCCTAAATTGCATCTCATCCCCGACTTTTATGCCCCGGTAGGATGCATTGAAAGGAATAGTACAGGGTATCGGATTGGATGGGAGAAGTTGGAGGAATTGACCAGTAGCACTAAAGCAAGGAAATAAAATAATTTTGTACAGTAGCACCTCTTGTCATTTTTTCTTGTCCCAGTGTTGGAGGTAGATTACAATTTCAGTAATGAGGCTGCTAGTATTGTGGCTAGAAAGAATAGAGAAAGAGAAAAAAGATCATTTCTCCACGCTAAGAAAACGCTCGGCCTTATTGTCTCTAATTTTCTTTGCTCTGTTAGAGGGAAAGCGGTCCCTCGAATGCCACTACGACCCTCCGACCGACAGTTTGAATATCCCTCCACTTTCTTCCGGTCTCCATCATTTCCCGCTTTCTCTTTGATGGACATCCATTACCAGCGCCAGCGCCAGCACCAGACCATCCCACCTCCAAGGTACCACGTCCTAACCTAACGGTAAACTAATCTCTCCCTCCACACCCAACATCTTTCTTGACCCCCTTTTACCTCTTTTTTCTCCTACCTCACTTTTTTCCTCTTCCTTTCCTCTCCTCCTTCCTCCTTGCTCACGTCAGAGAATTACTTTTATTTCTCTGTTGAAAGTTGGTGTGTGGTCGTTCATTCGTCCCTGCCTGTTACTTTTTTTTTTCTGTGGCTGTTGCTCCTCCCAGCTTCAGCTTCAAGGCCTCAACGCCTTGTCTGCCCCTCCACCGCGTTTTGACCCTCCGCCTCGATACTTTCGAAGCTGAAGTACTGCCACCTTTGAGTAAAACGTGAGTGTTGCATTACGTCTCTTCTAAGCCTCGCTTCTACATTATCATCTGCCCCCCACGAACCCTCCATTTCTTTGTCGTGCCACCTTCAATGGCTTGAAGTACCCCTACTGCCTCCTGCAGATCTTGACTTCGTTCCCCCGGACTTACACCTGCGCTTAGACCAGTCTACTCGAAAACAATATCAATGTGGTAAACGACATCGCCGAACTCTTCCAAACCTCGAATCGAATTCAACACCATGGCTTCGATTCTTCTACCGAAGCGCTTCCGTGGCGAGACCGCTCCTACAGAGAAAACTACACCGTCTTGGGTGTCCAAGCGACTCACGCCTATCGCTCAGTTCATCTCCCGCATCGCAACCTCTCACCCCATCCACACCGTCGTCCTCGTCGCCGTCCTTGCGAGCACTTCATACGTCGGTCTGCTACAAGAGAGCTTCTTCAGCACTGATGTCCCTACTGTTGGCAAGGCCGATTGGTCTTCCCTCGTAGAGGGCAGCCGTGTTCTGCGCGCAGGTCCTGAGACTTCCTGGAACTGGAAGGCCATCGAGCAGGACTCTATTGTCGAGGCCGGTTCTGATGCCGACCACCTCGCTCTCTTGACTCTCGTCTTTCCCGACACACTCTCTGCTGAATCGTCCAGCAATGCTCCTCGTGCCGCCCATGTGCCTGTTCCCAAGAACCTCTCTATTACACCTCTTCCCTCGACCGAGAACCCTTTCACCGCCTATTCTCAAGACAGCATCCTCGCCTACTCTCTTCCCTACGCTGAGGGTCCCGAGTTCCTTGCTGCTGCCCAGGAGATTCCCAGCGAAGATGCCGTTGAGACTGAGACCGAACACGGCCGCGAGAAGAAGACATGGATCATGAAGGCTGCCAAGGTCAACACCCAGAACAGCGTTCTTCAATGGGTCAACAATGCTTGGACTGAGTTCGTTGACCTGCTCAAGAATGCCGAGACCCTCGATATTGTCATCATGTTTCTGGGTTACATTGCCATGCACTTGACCTTTGTTTCCCTCTTCCTTTCTATGCGCAAGTTGGGATCAAAGTTCTGGCTCGGAATCTGCACTCTGTTCTCCTCTGTGTTTGCCTTCCTCTTCGGTCTTGTGGTCACCACCAAGCTGGGCGTTCCCATCAGCGTGATTCTTCTCTCTGAGGGTCTTCCCTTCTTGGTTGTCACCATCGGTTTCGAGAAGAACATTGTCCTGACCCGCGCTGTCATGTCACATGCGATTGAGCACCGTCGCCAGATCCAGAACTCCAAGTCTGGCAAGCGATCCCCTGAGCGCTCCATGCAGAACGTTATCCAGTACGCTGTTCAGTCTGCTATCAAGGAGAAGGGCTTCGAGATCATGCGCGACTACGCTATTGAGATTGTCATCCTTACCATTGGTGCTGCTTCTGGCGTTCAGGGTGGCCTCCAGCACTTCTGCTTCTTGGCTGCTTGGACTCTCTTCTTCGACTTCATTCTCCTCTTCACCTTCTACACCGCCATTCTCAGCATCAAGCTTGAGATCAACCGCATCAAGCGTCACGTTGACATGCGCATGGCCCTTGAGGATGATGGTGTCAGCCGCCGAGTTGCCGAGAATGTCGCAAAGAGTGACGGTGATTGGACACGCGTGAAGGGCGACTCTTCCATTTTCGGTCGCAAGAGCAGCAGCATTCCCACCTTCAAGGTTCTGATGATTCTCGGTTTCATCTTTGTCAACATTGTCAACATCTGCTCGATCCCATTCCGCAACCCCAGCTCTCTGTCCACCATTCGAACTTGGGCTAGCAGCCTGGGCGGTGTTGTTGCTCCTCTCTCCGTTGACCCCTTCAAGGTTGCTTCCAACGGTTTGGACGCTATTCTGGCTACTGCCAAGGCCAACAACCGACCTACCCTGGTTACCGTTCTCACTCCCATCAAGTACGAGCTCGAGTACCCTTCTATTCACTACGCTCTTGGCTCTGCCGTCGACGTTAATCACCCCGCTTACGTCGATGCTTTCCACCACCACTTCCAGGGCTACGGCGTCGGTGGCCGCATGGTTGGCGGTATTCTCAAGTCCCTTGAGGACCCCGTCCTCTCCAAGTGGATCGTCATTGCTCTTGCTCTGAGTGTTGCTCTTAACGGTTACCTCTTTAACGTCGCCCGCTGGGGTATCAAGGATCCCAATGTCCCCGAGCACAACATCGACCGAAACGAGCTCGCCCGTGCTCAGCAATTCAACGACACCGGTTCCGCTACCCTTCCCCTCGGCGAATACGTTCCTCCTACTCCTATGCGCACTCGACCCACCACTCCCGCCATCACCGATGATGAGTCCGACAGTCTTCACATGACCAAGGCTCGCTCTGCCGACCTGCCCAACCGAAGCAACGAGGAGCTCGAGAAGCTTTTGGCCGAGAAGCGAGTTAAGGAGATGAGCGATGAGGAAGTTGTTTCCCTGTCTATGCGTGGAAAGATTCCCGGTTATGCTCTCGAGAAGACTCTTGGTGACTTCACCCGCGCTGTCAAGGTCCGACGTACTATCATCGCTCGCAACAAGGCTACCACCGACCTGACCCACTCCCTCGACCGATCCAAGCTACCTTACGAGAACTACAACTGGGAGCGTGTCTTTGGTGCCTGCTGTGAGAACGTTATTGGATACTTGCCCCTGCCTGTCGGTGTTGCTGGTCCTCTTGTTATCGATGGCCAGAGCTACTTCATCCCCATGGCTACTACTGAGGGTGTCTTGGTTGCCAGTGCCAGTCGAGGTTGCAAGGCCATCAACTCTGGTGGCGGTGCCGTTACTGTTCTTACTGCCGATGGTATGACCCGTGGTCCTTGCGTTGCTTTCGAGACTCTTGAGCGTGCTGGTGCTGCCAAGCTTTGGCTCGACTCTGAGGCTGGTCAGGATGTGATGAAGAAGGCTTTCAACTCTACCTCTCGATTCGCCCGTCTCCAGTCCATGAAGACTGCTCTTGCTGGCACCAACCTCTACATTCGATTCAAGACCACTACCGGTGACGCTATGGGTATGAACATGATCTCCAAGGGTGTCGAGCACGCCCTCAGCGTTATGTCTAACGAGGCCGGTTTCGACGACATGCAAATTGTCTCTGTTTCTGGAAACTACTGTACCGATAAGAAGGCCGCTGCTCTCAACTGGATTGACGGTCGTGGTAAGGGTATTGTCGCCGAGGCCATCATTCCCGGCGAGGTTGTTCGTAGTGTTCTTAAGAGCGATGTTGATGCCCTTGTCGAGCTTAACGTTGCCAAGAACTTGATCGGTTCCGCCATGGCTGGTTCAGTCGGTGGATTTAACGCCCACGCTGCCAACATTGTCGCTGCTATCTTCCTTGCCACTGGTCAGGACCCTGCTCAGGTTGTCGAGAGTGCCAACTGTATCACCATCATGAAGAAGTGAGTTTATTCCTTTACAATAACTTGATCATTGCTAACCCATCACAGCCTCAAAGGTGCTCTCCAAATCTCCGTCTCTATGCCCTCTCTTGAGGTCGGAACCCTTGGTGGTGGTACAATCCTTGAGCCTCAAAGCGCCATGCTTGATATGCTTGGTGTTCGCGGTTCTCATCCCACTAACCCTGGTGACAACGCCCGCCGTCTTGCCCGTATCATTGGTGCCGCTGTTCTTGCTGGAGAACTCTCTCTTTGCAGTGCTTTGGCTGCCGGTCACCTTGTCAAGGCTCACATGCAGCACAACCGAAGTGCTGCACCCTCTCGCAGCACAACCCCTGCTCCCGCTCCTTCTCCTATGACTCCCGTCTCTCTGGCCATGACCAACTCTCAGGAGCGTTCGGCGTCAACAACATCAATGAGCGCCGCTGCCATTCAGAGATCAAAGCGATAAACGAGCGTTTGCATTTGAAGGAGTAGTGGATGGAGATATAAAATAGAGACGCATGTATGACATATGGAATGGCATGAATGGGTCATACAACATGGAGTTTTCGCATTGGGACATTCTGGAAAGGTCGCGCAAAGCGTACATACATATACAGTCGTCGAAAGATGCAAATGTGGAGTGGTAGTATGAGTTTAATACCGCTTCAAATACTCAATTTTAATCCTTTTTTGTTACTTATGAGTAGCTTTTAACCTTTTCCACTGCACCTTGAAGTGATGTGAACTTGATACCCTTCTCTTCCATGCCCTTTTTGCACTCATCCCACTTATCAGGCATGACAGGCTTCGTTCCTTCATTCACAACCCACGTCGTATAACCCTCCTTGACCGCATCTTCCGCCGTCGCCTTGACACAAAAGTCCGCTGCCAACCCAACAACAAAAACATCCGTAACTTCCTGCTCCCCCAACATACCCGCCAAACCACTATCAGTCACCCTAAACGGATCATAAAAAGCACTATACATCTCGACCCTCTCATCCTGACCCTTTTCGATAACAGCGTGCACGCGCGAGATGTCCAGCTCGGGAACGAGTTCTGAACCAGGTGTGCCTTGGACGCAGTGCGTGGGCCATAGGGTGGTTGTGTAGCTGCGGGAGGAGTCGCGCGGGTGTGTGATTTGCGTGGTGGATGTGTAGGGCGTTGAGGATGGGTGGTTGGATGCGAAAGAGATGTGGGTTGGTGGGTGGAAGTCTTTTGTTGCGAGGATGAGGTGGAAGGGGAGGGTTGTTAGGGTGTTTATTGGGGAGGCGATTGTGCGGCCTTGGGGGACTGCGAGGGAGCCATTCTGTTGGTGTTAGCTTTGTTTACATGGATTGTTTAATAAGATGGTGCGAGATGTCGTGAGATTTAGTTGTGTCGGTTTCTACGGCTTCTGCTTGGACGTGTCTTGGTGGTCGTCTCACTCATCTCATCCTCACTTGGATCGCAAAGGGTATAGCAAGCTCAAGATAGATCGGAGAGGTTCAAGTGAAACCAGTCAGACTGCAAGGTCTCCTTAACCATTATCTTGCCTGAGAGACTGCTCATACCTCTACTGCGTAAACCAGATCTCATGCAACGCCATCTACACCATGTACAGAGATTCACTTACAGGCGGACAAAAGTCTTCTTGGAAGTCGACAATAATAAGAGCAGGTTTGAAGGGTTTTCCGTTCGTCATGTTTGCTGTAACTCAATGCACTCTTAGGTCTTTGTTTGTCAAAGTCGTAGTTAGAAGAGTGAGTCTTTTGTAGGTACTCAAGAGCGAAGATTGGCGATGACGATGTGGAACGGAAGACAGGCCAGGTGATAAGAACGGAACGCCGCATTTTCGGCCCCGCACTTCCGGGTATTTCACAACATACGAAAGTCACCATCACATACAAAAATACAGGCTCTTAATATTGGAACATCACTCAAGCTTCAGAATGCAAAAAAAGAATGCCACGATGTTAGAAATCGTTTTTATAGGAACAGCCCGATGCGGGGGTCGAACCCGCAACCTTGAGATCGCGTACTCGTAAGAGTCTCACGCTCTACCGATTGAGCTAACCGGGCGTGGCTCTTAATTGTTGAAAGAAGAGGTCTCTAATGCAAATCATATTCGTGAGGAGAGAGCTTGTTTGTTGGAGAAGAAGAGTTTTTTGGAGAGTGGCTGTGGGCGGCGGGTGGAGGGTTTAAATTAGTGAGGTGGACTTTCAGGGACAGGCTGGCTTTTTGGGTGGAGGTGCTACAGCTACAGTGGAGGGAAGTTACCCTGTAGATTGAGGGAAGGACAATTTGAAGGGAAGGATTGTGTCGCTGTTGTTTTTTGTCGCGTTTAAAGAATTCTAGAATAATGAGTATCACTGCGGGGTGTCTTCTATTAATGGTCTGACAGATGTGCTGTTGTGTCAATGAATGCCTGTCACATATCGCAATATACGATCGTTTGTTGGTTCGTCAATACATACAACCAACACTCTCAACAAGCGAGTAAGCGCGCATAACCAACAACTTCCCAAGTCCTCGGGACGATTTCGAATCTTTTGTATCGGTGATACCTCTGAATTCCTCACAAAACAGCATGAACACCAATGTTCGTACTCGTATGCAACGACGTCACAGCAATGCAACTCTTCATGACGATGCCTAGTGAATCCTTCCAAATCCCTGCATATACGCGGATATATCGTTATCTCTCTGCGGCACAGGGCCGAAAGAATATCCAAGATGCAGCATCCATCTCTTCGAGACAGCTATACAGCAAGTGCTGACGAAACTACGCAACTTGACTGGCTTGACTGGCAATGTTTCGCACTAAAACAACTACCGCTACGCCGTCTCTAGCGGTGGACCTGCGGAGGAGCTTGTTCCCGGCCTCGCCTCTCCTCACGCTAGAGCCATTGTGGATTGTTGAATGAAACGCCATGGGTTAAATACAACTCTCTCCCCGCGTAGGCCCCCTTGGAAAGCCTGACGGTCATATCTTCAAAATGTCTATGGATGTAGGGCCTGAGCTGCTGGCTCGTCTTCCCGCGCTGACAAGTCCCCTTGGTTTGGCTGCTGTCGCTGCTGTTTTGCTTATCGGACTGTTTATCACCGAAAAGTTTATTAGCGTGCCTTATCCTGAAGGTATTCCCCTTATAAGGGAACCTAAGGGCGCGAAGCGGTTTAGTTTGCGTACGCGATGGGCGTATTTTACGGATTGTAGATCGCTTTTCCACGAAGCCTACCATGAGGTGAGAATACCCATTTTAACATAGTCATTTACAGCGCTAATGCCGTATCTCAGTACCTCAAAAAAGGCAAGCCAGTCGTGCTTCCAGGCTTTGGTGTCAGAATAGAAGTCTATCTCCCCCAAAGCCAGATGAAATGGATAATGGACCAGCCCGGCCATGTTCTCGACCAAGGACAAGCTTTTGCTGAGATTGACCAAGTCACATGGGCTCTCGGGCACGATCGATATGTCGTGGATGCATGGCAGGGTATGATTGTCAAGTATGACCTGAACCGCGCAATTGAGGTCATCGCCAATAGCATGAAGGATGAGCTGGCCGTGGTGTTTGATGACCAGTTTGGTACCGACACGGAAAACTGGAAGACTGTTGATCTTACGCAGACTGTTAAAATGATTGTTGCTCAGGCTGCTAGTCGGTTTACGGTCGGACTGCCGCTTTGTAGGTCTTCCACACTGATTGATGAGGGATGTCGCTGACGATGTAGGCCGCAATAAGGAGTATCTTCAGAACATTCTGGATACTAATGAACTTTTCATCTTGAACGCGGGTCTTACCGGAGGCATGCCTCGTATTCTTTCAGCAATCCCAGGTACTCTCTTTGGTTGGTTGGTCGAAAGCAAAGTCAAGCAGTTCAAGAAATGGGCTGTTCCTTTGTTAAAGGAACGTTTCGGCAAGGCCAAGGACCACGCCGAAGAACCGGAGGAAGACGATATCCTTCAGATGATGGTCCGATATGCTCTCAAGGAACGACCAGACGAAGTCGGCAACTGGGATCTCCTCGCGCGACGCATCGTAGCCGCGAACTTTGGCTCTGTCCACAACACGCAGCTATCAGTCATCAACCTCCTTCTCAACGTTCTTGGATCTGATGCAGAGTACAACACCATCTCTGTTCTCCGCGAAGAAATGGACCGTATTCTTGGTTCCGATGATACCTCCGGCTGGACAAAGAGTGCCATTCAATCCATGACTCGCGCCGACAGTGTCTCTCGCGAGTCAATCCGTCTCAACTCGTTCGGCTCCCGCGCCATCTTCCGCAAAGTAATGACACCAGACTTCAAGACCCAAGACGGCTACCACCTTCCCCAAGGCACCCTTACCAACTTCATCAGTTACCCGGCAATGACCGATGAAACACAATACGAGGATGCCTTCAAGTACGATCCCTTCCGCTTCTCACGCGCGCGCGAACTAGCTGTTAGCCAAGGCGAGAAAGCACCTCCTGTCACATTTGTCACGACATCACCAGAGTTCTTGGCCTTTGGACACGGAAAGCATGCTTGTCCTGGTCGCTTCCTCGTTGACTTTGAGTTGAAGATGATTTTGGCTTACATTGTTAAGAATTACGATATCAAGTTCCCGGATGAGTATGAGGGGAAGAGACCACCTAATATCTGGATCGCCGAGGCCAATAGCCCACCAAGCGGTGTTAAGATAGAAGTCAAGAGAAGAGAGAAGAAGTAGACGTTTGTTTGTTCTCTTGTTTGATGACAATGAGAGAAAAAGTAGCATGTATTGAAGCAGACGCTGTGTATATGTTTATTCTAGTACAGGAAATCGCAATTTATGCAGCATTCCATCATACATTCATCCATCATCGCTCATAAACACTTTGTAATAACACCATAAATGGCCACTTTATGCGGACCAAAGAACCCTGATATAACCCCCCCGAGAGGATAAGAGACGAAAAGCTTTGGTCGTTTTATGTGACTTGAGACCAGCTTATGATCTCTTTAGTTGGCGATATGAAGAGAACTCACTAAGGGCATACAGACGAGAAACCCTTGGCCATTTTCTGTGAGCTCTGAGAGTTAAGCTTGAGACGATAGTCCTTGCCCAGTAATCGACCGACCATCAACGCATCCTTCTTTTGCTTGTCAACCAATTCTCGCGTACTCTCCTTCTGCTTGTCCACCCAATTCTGCGTAGCGACTTGAGCCATTTTGGAGTATTTGGCGAGCTTTGGGCTTTGCTTATTAACCCAGTTTTGTGTAGTTGTTTTGAGAGATTTGGCAGGCTTTTCGCTGGAAAGGGGACTGCTGGAGGGGCGAGAAGGGCGATCAGCTGTGTCAGAGCGATGTTTGTCAGCACGACGTTTGTCAGAGCGAAGAGATTCGTCAGAGCAATGTTTGTTAGAGTTCTGTGATTTCTCAGGGCAACGAGCAGGCAATTCGCAAGTTTGTGTGGCTTGCGAGACATAAGTATCGTCAGAAGGGGCAGACTTGTCATCGAGATGGGAGAAGTCGGTGTTTACACCCTGCTCCTCATATACATAGTAGTCGTCATGGCTTGTGAATAGATTAGTCGCTGTGGGATCTTCGTAATATTCGTAAAGACCAGATGTTTCGTCCAAAGACGTAGATATGTATGTCATCGACTTGGTTTCAGCATAGTAGGCGCTGTTGTCTGTAGCCGGGTATGGCAGAGTCTCAGCCGAAGAGACCACTGACTCAGTGAAATAGGCTCTAGAGGCCTCAATGGAGTAAGGTGTAGGTGTCAGGGACGAGTATTCGCCCGTCCAGCCTCTCCACTCTGTGCGGCTAGATACCTTGGAGAATGTGCTGGTGTAGTACTCATTTGACTCTTGAGAGTCGTCATAATAATCGTAGAAAGACATATTGAGAGTATGTCTTGTCGTGTTATAAAAGCTTATCTCTTCTTAATGAGGAATACTTGAAGAGCCAAGAGATTGTTGAACTTTGCAAGTGTGAAGAGCGTGTAAATGTAAACAGCTTTATAAGTGTCGAGAGCTTTATGTGTATGAAGAGTACGTGCGTGAAGAGAGTGTGTGTGGACAACTTGATGTGTGAGGACAGCTTATACGTGTGAACAGCTCAAACAAAGTGAAGATGATAGGGGAAGAAATAGTTTTGACTACCCAGAGGGGAATCGTGATTTATATAGGCAGAGAAAGATAAAGTTTTAGACAAAAGAAAATTTGCATGCCTGCGTGACTCAGAATACTGGAAGTTACAATAGCATAGACTCCGAAAGAATTGCAGTTACTTTCTTGATTGACTTAACGGAGTTGAGTCTAAATGCCAGAACTTGAACAATGAATACGGCAAAGCTACTCTATAGGTAGCCACAAGCAGATACTGCGTACACAATTGCTACTCGAGGCTTTAGTTATGGCAGATGAGAAATGCCCAGGGTGGAAATAGGAGAGAGTATCAAGGTGCCTTGCTTATAGAACGATACGATGTGCAGACAGAATGCTTAACTTCAGACTTCTCGACTTTTAAGTTTTCAAGACAATGCAAAGTAAGAAAATGGGTCTCGCGCGATTACACTTTTAGAAATCTATTTGTCTAGCAGCTCAGTTTCTATAACTACCATTCCGATCTATGTCCTTCCGTCACGCTCCAAGAAAAAAGTCGACAGGGTCGTCTATCAAAAAGCATTTTTACTACCGCGTCGCAGAAAGTCTCACAGTTCCCATAGCATACATATATTGGCTTTTCTGTATCCTGCAGAGTATATAAGAAAATTCTGTACAGCTTCAAATCACTTCTCTCATCTTCAAGTCAGTTCTCCCATTCGAGTCAGGTCTCATCCTTTTGAGCCACTTCAACACCTTCTGTTCACAATATAAACCATTCATAATGGCCCCTGCTCATCATAAATCTTCGAATGAGACCCTAAGAGACCTACGCCCGGACTGTGATTACACAATCGATCCATTATGTCCCGCTCGGCCTTTCCAGCGTTCTGATCCCCGATGGAAACAAGCTCGAGCACGTTGCACCATAGCTGTATGACAATCGTTCTCCGATCGACCAGTGTCAGACCGACTGTACCGTCAGGCATATGGGCTAACACAAAGAACACAACTGCTAGTGCGAAAGAAGCCCTGTGAGGTGCCGCAAGAGAATTCTCAGGAAGTATTGCAAGATAAGCGCCCGGAGGTATCACAGGAAAAGTTGAATGAACCTGTCACTCGCCAGGATACAGTCGAGACGCCTCCACAAGCTCCGGAATAGCCTTTTCGATCATAGTCCTTCACATGGCAGTAATTATGGCTACAGGCAAATGCTTTCGGATGAGATCTTGCCACACACCAAAGACACTTCACTGCGATCACAAACCTCCAGTTCAACCATCATATTCGCCCCCAGGAAACGACCGCCTCGACTCCGATTAGTCGTCTTGTCCATGTCTCTACTCGAGACATCTTCGCATCATTACGCTCCTGTATCCTCTTCAACTAGCACGCGTAGATAGACATTATATGCATAGCCATCGGAATTTTGCTCAATATTCTGTGAGCCAAACTCAAGCAACAGTCAGCCTTACTTACTATGGGAAGGATTCGGATGAAAGACCTTAGGGATAGAAACTTTGCCATTCATCCTTTCTTCTTGCCTAAAGCATATTCGTATTAATTGATCACAAGACAGACATAATTTTCACCAACTCTATTGACTCGCTGAACTCTGCATCTCACCCCAGGCCGCGCCAGGGGTTAGCAGAAAGCGTACGTATCGGAAGAAGACACTCTTCACCGAGGGGCAAAGAACACAATAAAGTCCCCAATGGTGCGGGCTATGGAGGGTAATCAGGGAAATGGCGAGAAGCAGGGTGGCAGCATTTGTATACTGTATTTGCAAATAAGCTTCCATCAAAATTCGGTGAGATGGCCGAGTTGGTTATGGCGCCAGGTTAAGGTTAACCTTAACACCAATTTCCTGGTGGAGCAATCCTCCTGGGTTCGAGTCCCAGTCTCATCAAAACTATCTTTTTGACTTTTTCTCCTCTGTAACCTTCAATACCTGTAATTGCAATTTGCTTAGCATTCCTTTGCGTAGGGGAAAGGAAGGCTTTTTTTTCTTCTTCTCTTTGCCGTTTGAAGAAGTTATCTACCCCGGTATCAATGAAAGGCAATATCACCGGCTGTCGCTTGTGTAGTCTGTAGAAGAAGCGAACAGGAAGAGAAAGAAGAAGTTACCTTGTACAATGCGAAAAGTCCATCTCAAGGGCGGGAAGGAAAGAAAAAATTGCATCAGAATTGTGATGCGTCAAATGAACTTTGCTGAAAAACTTAGATCCCTACGCTATAAGTGACTTCTTTTTCGCCATGCCATCCCTACTGAACTTTTACAAGAATCACGATATCACCCATTCAGCAAACATCCGAACGATATCTCGCCATGGTTGATCTTATAACGCGTCTCCCAAACGAGCTTCTGCGAGAGATATGTCTCTTCGCTTCCATTTATGACCGGTCTTGCCCGTTGCGGAATCTCGCACTCGTGAACAAGCAGATTCGACAAGTTGCCTTTCCCTTACTAGTGCGTCACTGGGAGAGGGACAGCAGCTTCCACCAGCCTCACCTCGGGCAATTAGCCTTGCATCTTCTCCGATACCCTAAGCATCGTACCCAGGTCAAAAGTCTGAACTTCATGTTCCCCAGCAAACGGAAAACAGACTCTAGGGGGCGGATCTCGTACGACCAGGCTCCAGTATCTTTACGACCACAGAGCCTAACAGAGCTTGCAAGAGCAGCTGAAGGGGCGATCCCGCATCTCGCGCAGTCAAGTAAATGGGTTAGAATAATTCGGAAAGTATGCTTTCACGCTGTTGCTGCGCTGGTATTGGCTTGGACAACTCGTGTGACTGACGTGGCGATGGAGCTTCCACGACCGTATGTCCGTCGCCGCATGAGCGATTCATATGACATGATGATGAGATTCTTCCACGGGGCAGCACAGAAAGTCTGTGCAAGAGGGCAAAACGAACATTGCGGCATGCCTCTGGCTGAGGTACAGCGCCTTCAGATCGAAACATGGGAGAGGAAGAGCAGGCACAACGAGGTCATGGAGTTCCCGCTGTCAGTCTTCCAGTTACCCAGGTTGAATAAACTCCACATAAAGCACCTGGAATTGAGAGAATCACAAGAAGTTCCGATCCCAAGAGGTTGCTCAACGATCGAAGAACTTTTTCTTGGCCGCTCAAAAGTCAAAGGAGCAAGCCTTGGAAAAATACTCGCTGCATGTCCAAAATTGCGCGTGTTGCATCATGCCTGGTTCGGTTTAATACTGGAGTTCCCCGACAAAAGAATGATAAGAGACGCTCTTATTAACGAAGCTGGATCATTGGAAGAATTGTTTGATACTGGAACGGTCATCCATCAAAACTTCAAAAGTCTTTACCTTCTTCGAAAATTCATCCTGGACGTGGAAGATCTATATAAAGTAGTTGAGGATCCAAGGGAAGTTATGCCCAACTATTCAAATGCCCAGTTACCAGCTTCTCTCGAGGAGTTGACCTTCATTTGGGGTAACCCTTCGATGCTGTGTTTAGAGGAAGTTGTCACATTTATGGGCGATCATGATATCTGGCTTAGAATTGTGGTGGCCATAAAGACGTTACTGGAGGAAGCTGGGCCAGGATGCAAATTCAACAAGTTGAGATTCCTAGATGTTAGGCAGATTCTTGCTGGATCAGAGGAACAGGTGAAGATTATGGAGCTGGGTAAGTCTAAGGGGATCAAAGTCTTAGAGTACAATTTGCGATCTTGGCCCATGATATATAATAATGAGAATAGTGAACTACCCGATTACTTTCCTAAGTTCGCATAAGGTAATCCAAATATTTCGTCTCTCATGCTCTCGGCGGTCGATTCTTCTGTCACCCCGACGAAAAAATACATGGACTCCGGGTTTTTCAAAGAAACATCATGTTAATGGTATTTGAGGGTAACAAGAGCCGCAGCAGTAGCCCAAATAGCCTGAAAAAAGTCCTCCTGACAATCCAAACCAGCAAACAACCTCTGAACAGCCACGCAGCCAATCGTAGAGGCTACAAAGCATGTAGCGATCTTTTGAGACAAACCACCCCGTAGAATGGCGAAACCGATAATAAGATCGCATACGGGAATGATGCGAGATGTAGTTGATCCATCATCTGGACTGCGGTCGTTTTGATATTTGTAGAATGACGAGGTTGATGTTGTGCCGTGGGTGAAGCGTGAGGCGCTGCCGTAAAAGAGGAGGCAGGCTAGGGAGAGGGGAAGATATGTTTTTAGAGTGGAGAGGGACATGATGGACATGGTTGAAACTGGAAGAAGTGAATAGGTCACGTCACTTTGGAGAAGTTGTTGTAGTTGTGAGCTGTGATAGAGTGCTGAGTCAGATTATAGATCCGGCCAACAACCAATAGGATTGTATGTAGTGAATCATTAACAAGGCCCTGAACTGTTCACATCTTTACCAGTCACGCATCAGTGGTCATTGTCACAATCAACCGTCTCTAGTTCTAGGTAGAGTATAGGTTTTGGAGTTGGGGATGGACACTTGATTATGAAGAGACGATACTTGAGAATGTTTGTTAATAAATGCCATACACTATGAGAATGCCAGCCTTGTGCTACATAGACACAGTCTCTATCACCTGACAGCAAGTATAAAAAACGTAGACTCCCCGAAAAGCCTATATCTATTTCATATAACCACACACAACGATAGATTATTACTAACCAACTACTATAAATACTCAAAAGGAGAGACCCTATCAACATGTGCCTAGAACAAGTCAACGAGCGGCGTTGCAAGGACTGCTACAACCATATACATGGATGGTTCGTTTACACCGACTGCAGCAAGAAGCCAAAAAGCGGAAACCGAGAAAAGTGCAAGAATTACATGAAGTCAAAATTCTACCACGCAGGGTTGTGTGCTAATTGTGAAAAAGAACGCGACAAGAAGAAGATATCGTTGACACTCCCGGGTCCTTATTCTCCCGCACTAAGTGAATGATATATATATAGTTATTTTAATACGAGGATATAGACTAACTTAATATTTTAAAATAATATACTTTCTATAATCCGGAAAACTAAGATCTTATAGAAAAGATATACTTGATTAAGAATAAAATATTAACTAATATTTTAATTTTAAATATAGTATTAAAACCTAGCTACTTTAGAAAGTACTTACTTTTTCTTAAGTATACTAAGTTATAATAGCTAAATTTATAATATTACTTGATTATAGAAATTTCAATCTAATAGGTTTCAAGTATAGCTAGAGGAATTAAAAAGATATTTAGCTGCCTCTGTTTATACCTGCTGTTTTTATAACATCTTTGATTCTGACTGCTCTATCCTCCTTAGTCTCACCGCATGACATAAATACCATAGAAATACATAGCCCATCACGCCAGCTATTAGCACTGCAATCGCTGCGGCCGGCCCAACAATAGCCAATAC
>JAALXH010000196.1:0-58725 GCA_012977735.1 Fusarium tanahbumbuense
ACGAAGGGGCAGGGGAGCGGGTATTTGAACCAAGATTGCAGTATGGGGATGAGAACAAGGTATGATTTGAAGTGGATAACAGAAAATGGACAATTGGGCCATGGGTAATGAGCTGGTAGACGGGATGGCAGACCAGGTAGGTGCTCGAACCAGCGGATGGGAACCAGGAGTACGAGGCTTGTCTGGCAGTTGAGCGGGCGCGACCAGGGTCCAACTAGAGCGAAATACTGTAGAGTGAGGGAGGGGGTTTGTGGGAAATGGGCATGGATATTAGGAGAGTGATGCAAGTGCGCAAGTCCGTGACGATATCCATGTCGCAGAAGTTCAAGGAGCATAAATCATCCTGAGATGAAGACAAGAGCGGTGAAATTGACATAGTCAAAATATCCCAGAGATGAGTGTTCGCAAGCTAAAATTGCAGGAAATGCCTAACATGAGGAACTCTCTCCTGCAAACTCGCAAGCCCAACAGCAAGCAAAACCTGCCAGCAGGATTCAGGACCAATGGGTGGGGTGTGGATAGTATGAACAGAGACGAGACTGAATGAAAGGCCGACGGACCAAGTGGGGTGGCGTGGGTGCGGAAGCTCAAGGCCAGCTTCAAGAACCAGAAAAGAACACTGCACCCATGCATCCACCCGGCCAAAACCTCGACCGTCAATCAGAAAAAAAGGGGACGGAGGGGTGACAACAGGCTGAGTGTGAGTGTAAGTGTGAGGGTAGGGAACGACAGTACCCGCAAGTCGAGGTACTGTTGCGTAGCGTGTGTCGGGAAGCCAAGCAGATGTCTCCGGGGAGGACAACGCATGGAAGAAACGTGACAGGGGTCGGCTGGGTTTGATTAAGTGGCCAATGGTCGCCTCACCAAGGCGCCCAGAAAGGAGCAGCTGCCCAATAGGGAACACCAGAGCCGGGGCTAGTCAACGGGCCAGGTATACGCCGGGATTGGCTTTTACCTGGTGATCCTATTTTGGCCACAGGCGGTGTGGGTAACGCTCCTCAACCGTTGTCTCCCATGGGCTTATCCAAAAGTAAGGTCCCTGGCTCGCGTTGGCCCGCCCCCAAAATGGCACTTGAGCTTTAACTCAACTGACACACAACGGTCACTGAGTGCGTGAACGATGGTGTACAGAGTCCCGTCCGGCTCTAGGTACCTGCAGTGTACCGTATGTCGACGCGTGAGATCTCGCGCGTGCTCGACGTCTTCCAGATGTAGAATCCTGCTTGCTCTAGAACGGCTGCTTGCTTGTGTCGGTTCCCTCACTCAAGGTTCACCACTTCTATCGTGTTCGGAAGAAAGTGCCACAGAGTACAGCGGAGGCAGTATGGCTGAGGCGGTGTCCAGTAACCTCATTCGCATAACCCCTTCAGTTGTTTTCTCGCCATTTGATAACTCATCCGTATTCTCCAACGAGCCACGCCCGGAACTCTGAATCAGAGGGGCAGACCAGCATCTGCAGCCCAGTGCCCCACTAAGGGAGACAGCGCCACCGATACAGTCAATATCCACCAAGGATAGTGCGGTCAGGGTTTGCCAAGCTTTCGCTGTTCAGATGCCCTTGGTCGCGTATATTATCCTCAGAGGAATAAGACGTTCCTCAGCTGAGTTAAGCGTCTTCCTCGGCGCCTTTCTCAGGCATTATCCACCGGCTGCTGGTCCGCGCAGCCGCGGCGCGTCATTGACGAGATTTGGGCTGTTTGGTGTGGTGGACATCATTGGCAGCCTGACACTTGCATTTCCTTCGCCAGCCTCGCGTCCGTTGAGTGGATGTGCGTCGACATCTGCCCTAGGTGGCGTTTTCTGTGGTACCTGGAAAACCAAAACTTTATGCTCTCCAACGGCTGCGGGAGGCTGTTGTAACTGTATCTGCGCAGTCCCGTTTGGCATTATTCGTGGCTTTGTCGACGTTTGTGGTTCTCCCAAGACGGTGTGGCTAGTGTATACGATGCCGCTGGCCGTGGATATCGACCGATACCGAATAGAGTGTACTGCAACGGCCCGCCCTTGGTCTTCATCTGTTCGATTTTCGGGGTTTTGGCCTAAGCATCTGTGTAGCTGGTCGACCCGGTCACCCCTCTCCCCTGTTCCCTGTCCCCTGCGGGCTCCCCGGTCATGGTGAAACAGAAGACACCCTGCCTCGTCCATCTTGGGACTCCTGAGCTGGTCAAGCTTGCGACAGGCATATGCGCGGATATGTCGAAACTGGTATTCCCGGGACCGTCCAACGATACAGACAGCCTTCACTTGAGGCTGGTGTTACCAGGGCACGCCAAACGCGATCATAGCCGCGACGCGTTTGACAACGATGTTTGTGCTGTGAAATTTTGGGCGTGTCTCTGCTTGTGTGTTCAAGCATTTTGGTATGACCAGTCTTCACATAGCGCAAAAGGATAACATGAATATTAAAGACTGTACTTACAGGGTGTAGTCCGGGCTCCTGTTTGAACCCGCCTGGAACCTGACGATTTGCAGACATGTTAATAGTCATGAGGAAGACGTCGAGATTTCTGCCAGCCGTCAACGTTAGCAACTTGTCTTGGGCGCAAGTGCGAGATAGGCTAGCAAGATCAACGCACGTCGCCTGCGCTACAGGGATCTTCGTTGTCGCGTAGAATCAAATGTGGCGTGATTCTTGAGTCTGTAACAGCAGCACTCAGTGCTTCAGGAAGATATCCCGCCAACCCAACACTTGTTTGGGGATGCAGGTCTCGAATTTTGCGTGAAATTGCAAGGAAAGCCTGTGTACAGGAAGTGACTTACTTGGCTGATTGATGTCGAGGGTAACGCGCTAATAATTGTTGTTGACTGGTTCAGATCATGAACGAAGATGAGAAGAGAAGACGGTTGGTTGTCTGGTGGTTTTGATGGTAGAAGTCAGTATGAGGGTGATAAAGAGTTTTAATAAACCATTTATCGTCTCTTGTTACATTATTAAAAACGCAGCAAAGAAGACGGGTGACATGGTTGTCTCCTTAGAGGTGCAGTAGCTGCTAGCTACCAATGGATATGATATTACTAGCGATCCTCTGCGGGTCTCAATTTCGTGAGGGTGGAAAAAAAAAAACGGTTTGGGCCTAACGACGGAAGACAAGCCGCGACCTGAGATTTTTTCCTGCTCACCACGAACGGAGAGGAAGGACGCAATCACCAGTTCACATACCTGAACACTGGTAGTTGAAATTTTCTAATCGGAGGCTGCGAAGCTTCGCGCAAATGACACGCAGTCGATTGGAATAATATTTGTTGGTATCGCCCTTCCACGTGCTGGTTCCGAAAGAGCGGATCCCTGTCAGACTTTGGAGGTTAAAGTAAGATATGGCGTGGTGCCAGGAAGTCGGGTTGATATGACAGGCTGCGTGGATGCAAAGAACGATATGCAGATTGACTGCTGTTGCACATAACTCCTTGTTAGCTCAAGAATTGTTTTGTTTGTGGTTTGCTTTGCGCATGTCCCTCGAGATCACGTACCGGACTCTGATAATAGCGACACCTGCAACTGCCAAGGCAAGGCACTGTAGGTATGTGTATATGCAGCAATGAATATAACGTAAAAGTGGGTGCGTTTGTACAGTAGGTCCTGTTTGAAGAAATATGGTACAGACAATTTCAGAAATGGCCAGAGCGTTCCAGCTGCGACAAGGCAAGGTGTTTAAGAGAACGGGCAATAACAATGGAAGAATTCAAGGTAGCGCGGCCCTGCAAGATATACTGCCCCAGCTCCATGCGCCAACGTCTCTGTGGCTTTAGTCATACCAGGCAAGGAGACACGAGACCCCTGACTTCCAGGTTGGTTTGGGTCTGGCTGGCAGGTGCTATCTGGGATTTAGAAGTCACTTCTAATAATTGATGGGGAACTATCCGTAACTGCCCGCGCAGCAATTACATTAACCGAGCAGGTATACGATATAATGACGCAAATTACGAGTGGTGGTTAATTGCCAAATCCACTATTCGTAGGATGAGGACCAATCCAGGGAACACTGAGCGATTGAAACTGATGATGAGGATGAGCAAGCCCCCAAGCCAGGATTGAGAGCCGCAGCAAGACAGTTGCAAGATCCAGATGGCGGGCTGCACTACGATAGGTTAATCGATGCCTGCTTTCAAGGTTGACTTGACGGACCGTTAGCGCAGTAAAACGCAGTGAGCTTCGCCGGCGAGGGTAGTGCTGGTGGTGGGTGGGACCAAAGCCGTCTCCAGCTGTCAAAGACATTTCTGGTCGGCGCTAATTCTAGCTGGTCCACGCGGGAAACAAAGTGCAGGCAGGGTCCGACCAACCGCGCAGCCGCCCTAGCTCTGGGCTTCGTGCGAACAAAACAAATCCCTCTACGCTATCCGTACGTTTACTGGCAAAGGGGTTACAGATACCCAGCGCCTTTATTATTACTTACTCTGGTCGCGTCAATGATTACAGTATATACCTACCTCGGTTCATGTACGCCTATCTGCAGAGATCTGGTCTAGATGGCCCAGTGTGAAGACAGACAGTGATCGGGTCGATCGTGTGATGTTGAGCAGGACGATCAGTGCTCAGGTACACAGTCAATCACCTTACTCACGATTGTCTCTTTTTGATGCTGTACATAATGCAGGATTGTTTGATAGATCTCCAGCCAACCCTGATATCTGGGGAGCACAAGCATGTGCGGCAAATAGTTCGAGTACAGGGGCCTCCAGTGCCGCGCATGTGTAGCAAGGTTTTGTTAACTACTGTACTGCAGATCGATGATCCGTATATCGTAGCACGACTATATTGTACCAAGGTGCCCGTCAGCATACATACTGTAGGGAACGCAACCTATATGGCCAATTGAAAGGACACAAGGTAGCTGCAGATGCAGGTATATACCTAGGTAGGTAGGTACTGTATGTATCTACATTTTCTTCGACGACAGGGTCTTAGCTGCAGCAAAAGGATCCATGGTGCTTTGATTAAATGGTTGACGACTTATGAGAGAAAAACGGCAGTTGCGTGTGTGGCGCGCCGTTTCTGGGTAGTCTCAGATGGCGGTTTTACTATGTAAAACCTCTGACCAGTCTTCAATGTATGGTCAGAAACCTATAAGAAGATTATCAATATTTTGTCGGGGTGGTCGCGATCGTCCCGTGGCCCATACTATAAGCTTAGGGTGTTATGTACTGCTCATAAGCCTGTCCCTTGTTGTTGTGCTTGGGTTCTCCTTCTAGAGGCCTTCTCTGAACATTCTTTGGGGTACCAGGGGGCCTGGCTAACACTCGTTCTGCTAGGGCGGTGTTTGGAGGTGAGCCCTCGTGGCGAGTCCCTGTTTTCCTTTTACATCCGCCTAGGTACCTAGGGACGCGGGAGTACGTGCAGATGACATGGAAGCCACATCCCAGAATTGGTAAGAGTGCCAAGGGCAGAATCATATCCATATTTTGACGTAGGGTAAGCGAAAAAAGTTGGCCATCCAGACTTAAGTAGTAGCTAAGAGAAACACAAAAGGGTAGGTAAGTAGTAGGTAGTTGACGATGCTTTGAATATTGTCTACTCACTACAAAGCAGCAGGTGTTGATTTGAAATCCTAACCCGAGCATATTGACCGTCTACCAAGATGCCTAGTTACAAATGCGCAAGGCAATATCTAGAAGCAATGGGTTAGTGTGTGGCTTGTTTTGCAACCACCAGTTCATACCCTAGATGGGCAAAAATTTCAAGAATGGGCAGCAGATTATTTTCTTTTAAGACCGTGGCAGATGGCTATAATTACAAAGTAATCGATACCAAGAGAGACCGGTTCTGTTATTTGAACCACAGACATTTACTAGCGGCCAAAACTTTTTTATAACATCAAATGACCATGTCTTTTCTATTGACAGGGAAGCTTGGCTTGAGGGGTTTAGGTTCAACGGTCAACGGTCAACGGTTAACCCTAAGACACCATCGTTGCCAAACCTGGTATGGATGTTTGACCTGGATGCTGGATGCTGGGAGCGGGAGACCAGGGTTATCACGGGTGGTCCGTCAACTCGGGGAGGTGGAGTTGGAGGGGAGGGGAAGAAAGGGGAGCTCAAAGGGAAACCCCCTTGCCAGAGCCCACGGCAATGGATAACCCATGACAATTCAACCAGCCCAGCAGGGAAGGCGTACATGTGGTATGTAGGTAAGGTACTAGAAGTAGCTTAAAGACTGGCTTCAGAGTGCCACGAGGCAAGGTACAATGGATACCTACCAACCTAAGTGAAGTGACTGGGGAACCGATTCATCGGGTCGACAATTGACGACCGAATGGATTGCAGTGAACTACCAATAGGTATATGATGATCGCAAGGGACGAGCCAACTACCTCTATGATTGTCGTTAGCGGCACAAAACAGCATTGATGGAAAATTAATTATCACAAAGCCGAAACCAGACAGCTAAGCGACGTTGCGAGATGACAACCCAAGGGCCACCAACGCCAAAACCAAATTCCCAAGTACCCACCCAATGTCCAATCACCATGAACTATCCATACAAATTAATATAGCTCAGTATTCTGGTCTAACGTTAGTCTAAATGCCTCCCAAGATCACTTTGCAGGAGCACGAAATGCCCAAATTACTTCCATATTAACGGGCAGGTCGTATTCGCGCCTGCTGCATTGCACAAAGCTCACCGCGAAATACAGAGCGCAAATGTACGGTACTACAGGTGATGCGAGCACGGCATGTACGAAGTCCGTGCAACGCAGCGAGGAGACATGCAGTGAGTGTTAACAACTACCTACGGAGGCGGCGACAGTGGCAGCGACAGCGGTGAGTTTTTGCATCTCTACCTTACCTAGTAAGGTAGTGACAGGTACACGTCAGGTACTCGGACAGGTACTGTTGCTCCCGCGACGTGGGGCCAAGGACTGGCACCATTACATGTAAAAATAAAATCTTGCCTTACGAGAAAGGATGCCGCCTTAGCTGCCTGCCAAATCTCAACAGAGTTTAATGGCTCGTTGTTGGTTTTGGCTGGTGGCTTTACACTCTGACAACGGCTTAATTACAAGGAAGGATCCCCCCCCCACTCAAGGCAAAGTGGTGGCTTGAGCATGTGCCGCACTTGGACAGCCTCCCGCGCCTTGTTCCTGACTCAAACATCAAGGCTTTCTTAACGTCAATACCATCGTCATCGTCATTAAAAATTCACTTGCTCAATCAACGCTAGGTCAGCCTTGTCTACTTGGACTGGTCTTTGACAGTTTATGGTTGTCTCTTGTTCCGCACCTTGAACGAGTTCTGTCAGAAGAATATGTATGGCAGCACAGATACATGTCCACTACAAAAAAAAACATCCCTACGGATACGCGACTTGCTTTCATCTGTCCACGGGACGGGTCACTTTCCCCTTCATCATGTACACAGCTCTAGTTCCGCATTTCGAACTTGTCAGCGTCTGAACGCTCGGCTTCATGTACTTCACTGTACTATGTACTGTCCTGTACTGGCTAAGCGTCCCGATGCTTTATGCAGTGCGGGTGGGGAGTGGGGTAAGGATTGAGGGACTTCTGCAGTGATGGTGTGTGTGCAAGTCCTTGATCCGCAAAAGCTACATCCTAACTTGGATCTGTTAATTTTAGGATGCCGCCTAGTCACCCAAACGCCAAACTTGTCAACACCTCATTTCCCATCTCATGCGCGGCTGACAACCCGTCGTCACCAACCTCGCTGCTTCGGTCGTGTTACTGTACAGGTCGATGTCGAGTCCGCGGGCCTAGGGACCTTCTCACTTTGCTCTAGTGGCACTCGCTCTTTGCTGCTGATGGTGCAATGTTGAATGTGCTGATTCGGGCGGCCCCATATCTCCTCCTGTGGTATCGTAATCCAATGCTACGGATATGTACATGCTATCAGGAGCAAGTTGTGCTTATTCGTGTCGCAGCCCTTTGCTGCTGAAGATGCAGGAAACAGCGCATCGACAGTTACCGTCACTGGAGTTGCATTCCCCACTGTCCTCCGAGGCACAGCGGAAGCATATGAGGATATTACTACAATCGAATGCATGTTAACTTCATGCTGAGTTCATTTCTCAGAACTGGAGCATCCTGCGTACAGTACTGGTAATTGTTCATGGTGCAGCAAATGCCCATGGTAGCGATTGCCCACCACACACCCGCGTGTTCCTCAGCCGCCGAGTACTATGACAGCTTCAGAAGCTTGCGCTTTTGCATGTTATTTTCACCAGATCCTGCCAGGGCCACTCACAGATCCACGATCTTTTCGCCTTCATCCGCCATGAGACGCCATGGGCATGACCGCTGCCTGTCAACATGCACAAGGCTGTCACAGACCCTGCTCGGCACTACCATCCATGGAGATGTGCGATCATGGGCATGCTGTGCTGTGCCTAGTTGTGACCGCAACCTGACCCACGAGTCTCTTCGACGATGTTCAGATCTATCCTCGCAGCCCTACCGTTGAAGATCTACCTGGGTTCAAGGCTTAAACCTCATCCTAGCACAAACCCTCGGAATTTATCAATCTGGTTCTGGATACCACACGTCGACTGCGCGAGTGCTGTAAGAGATTGACACGATGGCTGCTTAATACGTTGTGGCAAGCATAGCATTATGCTTATCGTACGGCAAAGGACTCTACTTCAGCACCCATACGCCTAACGCACGCCCCAGACTAATTGGTAGTCGCATTTATCATTCGCTTCCCATAATTTCCCATGATATATGATCAGTCCAACAGCAGCGGTACCGCAACGCACCCTACCAAATCTATCTGACGAGTCTCTGTGCCTTCAATCTCTCTAACTACAGCAACATCTTTCGATCCACCACTGGAATGTCGGTCAGGGATGCGAGTCCACTCTTAACTCAAGCAGCTCCGTACTGTACAGTACCAGCAGTTGTGGGACACTTCGTGTCCCCGACTGGACAAGCTCCGCCATTTCCAGGCACAGCCAGGATGGGAAGAAGGGGTGCGGCCGCCATTCCCCGGACCAGGGGGCTGTATTCAAAAGACTAATTGGAATATGACCGGCAAGGGGTTCCGCTTCCACGGTGGCTCTTGATAGAAGTGATACATATGTACATACAGATTGACTGACTCCTTTGGGCTTCTACGGTAAACTTCTGAACGGTCTTGACTACGTAGCCGAGCTGATGCTCCAGCTTGTCTGGCTGGCTCGCTTCCTATTCACCAGTTTAACTGCCGGTATTGTTCAAGGATCCACCAGCGCTTAAAAAAGGAAATTGCCCGTGCTTCGATTGATATCCGCCCAAGAGAACATACAGCATGATTAGGCCGCCTCGATTTAGGTTCACCCATCCTATGTTGGTTCGGTTGCGAGGTACGTAATCGTCTCAGCAATCTACACTTGTTTGATTGAGGTGAGGTTGTTGGAAGAATGAGCAGGTGGTATCAGCTCTTCCGATCCTTCGAGTCCATGAAACCACCTTACGCACGCGGTGCTCTCAACCAACAGTGTTAGCACCAATTCATGACCTCGCATACTATCCACGGCCTATCTTGACTCTTTAATACGACGCCATGCACTCTCACTTAGTATACCGCTGGATACGCTCACTTTACAACTGAGCTATATAGTTCTAAACAGGAATAAATACGCAGTTCTACGATAACCCGCCAGCTGGTTGTTTGTATTTCGATTGACGTGTGCTTCTGAAGGTTCTGCGCGATGATAGGCTGTTAGACACGCACTGGTTTGACATGATCGTGCAGTTTATGCAAACAACTATGCAGAATCACTCTTCTGCAGCATTATAGTCTCATCGACCCGAAGCTAACAGGGGCATGCGTATCTTCTGTTAGTCGGCAGCTTTTGACAGTACGCTACCTTGAAACGTGACTGTACTCCCAGAATGCAAGTGCACACATCGTCTAATCATCCCCGTAACTCTACAACCTACGTTCAGTTGGTATTCTATATTCGAGGTGAGTCAAAGTCTAGAACCAAGTTGCGCCTCTGGAGTAATTTGTTAGTATCAAGAGAAGATGGATGCAGATGCCTTGTATTTGGTACGCTCGCAATCTTTTTCTGTGTTAGTTAAGAGCACTCCCTGGTCATTACAATATCTTATAAAGAAACACCACGCTGCCAGTCGTCGCACCAAGTTGGACGCGTTCACAGTTTGCACACATGCATTATCCTGACGTCGAACGACACTTTGCGTTCTAGCCCGAATCTTGCAGACCAACAAATGACTGAAAAGAATTCCTGTTCCCAATACATTATATGATATCCTCAAGAGACGGCAGACACAAGGTCCATGTTGGCAATGCATCAAATCCATGACATTGTCTCTAGAGCCTCGAAGGAAGAAGCAACGTAGGCACATCGGAACGTCTCTATTCACCTACAATACTGTACAGTATATCCATGGGCCGTTCACCGTATGTAAGTAAACTAGGTATAGAGAAAAGGGGTCTATTGTCACAGACTAAATCATAGTCGATGGGGTGGATTTTGAGACATGTCTCCATCCTCTCTCGCCGCCACAGTCAAGCCAGAGATCGGCGGTTGGGCGTCACTTCATCCCAGCCAGACGTGGCTGCTAATTAACTTAGGTTACTATTCTTGGTGACGGGTTGGCAAACAAACTCTGATGGCTTGAACGGTACAGTACCAGCCTGGAACGTCGCGGCGTGTGGCATGCATGATACCGGTACTGTACTGTAGCTTTTACTGCAAGCCTTTCTTTTGACTTTGACCAAGTCCTGATCACCTCTCATTAGAACCGTAGTTAGATACTTGAAACGCGTACATTCCTGACCACGGCTTCTAGCAACCCACCACCTGTCTCATCTTGATTCAACATCGGACAGAACATGACACAAAGAACGCCTTGTACTAGTCGCTGGTCACTTCATCTTGGGTAAACACATGAACTCAGTGGAAATAACACGAGTTTGAGAGCTGTCTATGCCAAGCTGGCCATTATTGCAATCCAGCTACTACTGTAGCAGTGGTCACAAGACTACTCGAGATGTGAACAGCAACCACAAGGCTTGGGTTTTGTTTTCACCCCTGCCTGGTACACTGTATGATAGCCTCATGCGTGAACTCGAAGGAAAGATTAGCGAACTAAAATGAATGGAAGGCGGGAGCATGTCTCGACTTCATTCCTTAAACTGCTTCTACCCATAATGCTAACGATATCAGGACACTGGCGCGCATTATCCCACCCATGGCCAGACAACACTTGTCCAAAATCGAGCGATCGCTCCTCTGCTCTTTAGAAATGTCGTACAACACCCCAGTCTAGACTCAAGGCCGGCAGCCGTGATTTGCCTACTAATAATCACCAAGGCAAGTTCATGGCACCTCCAATACTGAGGAGAGGTCACGGCCAGAGGAATGAGAATTGCGGGAGCCAGCATGAGATGGACGAGGAGCCTTCCCGCGCCAGGTCTAGGTTACCTCTTCAACCATGCTACTGCGGGCACTGGCATCGGTCAAAACCTTTGCCACAAGGCTATTGTACCTTTGTGAAAGCCGAGACCCAAGATGGTTGTGTCTTGGAGGTCTTTTTGTCATCGAGATAACTGACGGCCTGTAGGCGTAGAAATACTGCAATTTTGTATGGGCTAGGAGCTGTACTCAAATAATTTGAAAGTATAAGCATCCTGATTCACATACCTAGTTAGAAATGTGACTTGGCCTTGCTTGCGAGCTATCAAAGTGCAGTTCACAGATCATCCTGAACCCGACATGAGCAAAAAACAGACACAGCACATGTGTAGCCTACGATCCTCCTCAACGAAGTAGACGTTAGTTGCTGCTAGTGCATCATTGCGTGTAAACCGCTCAGCCTTCATCACATCTTAGCCCCATCTCATCACCAGTTTGCCACCGTAGACACCCAACATGGAACTGTTGCTACCCAATTTTTGACATATGGATAATTTCGGTGGCCTTCATTTAAGCTTCAAACTCAAAGGAAGCACCGGGCCGGCTATCAAGATTCCCTTGCTCCAAATATACACGCCCTGGAAGCTAGAAGCATTCATCAGTCACTGTGGGACAAAGAAGTAGCCAATACTGAGTAAGAAATATCGTCCAAGTCGAATTTTGTTTTGTATCTTTTTATGTATCCAAAAAATGCCTCGCTAAACCGCTCATTCCATGCTTATGGTATATGTTAGCTTTATATAAATTCGAGAATGTCTCCACTGAAATCATCCGACGCAAAGCCTCAAATCCTGGAGAGAAAGAAGCCATCCATGACAACATAGGTCCCTTGTACTTGCTCGCCCTTTGGGTTAAGCCTCGAGAACAGGCTCGCGCTCGCGGTGACTGCGATGGTGATGGTGATGATGGTCAGAATCCCTTGACCTCGTGTCGTATTCTTCCTCATCTCGGTGTCGCCTGCGCCTTTCCCGATCCCGATCTTTATCTTCGTAGTCCGATGAATCATCTTCACGATGACGGCGATGGCGATGATGCCTTTTCCTGTCATCATCCTCCCTGTCACGATCCGTGTCACCACCATCTTCGTCACGGCGACGTCTCTCTGTATACGTGATCAGTCCATACTCTGATAGATGTATGAATCTAAGCCTGGAACTTACCACGCAGGACTTGTGTCGCTGAGGCATATGCCTGGATTTCCTCTTTGCTGAGTACTCGCAGCACGATTACAAAATCATCTCTAACCTCGAACCTCTCCTTGCCGATAGTTAAAGCCTCGGGGTTGACAACCTTGCGGCTGATCTTGGTCCATTTTGCACCTGCGGGTGCTTCTCTAGCCTTCTTGTCTTCCTTATGAGGTGCAACGCCCTCGCGGATGGGATTTGGCTCTTCCGGGAAGCTAACTTTGGGCTGTTTCAAGATACCCTTCAAAGGTTTCTCGTCCTTCTTGTCACGAGGAGGGGATACAACCCGGACTTGCTTATCATCCAGAGAAGCCTGTTGCAGCTCACGGCCACGAACTTCCTCACTAGGAGGAGTGGAGGGTTTTGAATCAGATGGGGAATGGTGTTCTCTGGATGGCCGGGCATCGGTCACGTTTCTGGATTCTCCCGAAGGCGAGGAGGAGGGCGATGTGATTTCAGCTACGATAGGAGACTCTTTTTCTTTCTCCTTGTCAGTAGCATTCAAGGCTGCGAGCTGGTCTTTGAGCTGCCTCAAATCAGATGTATCGTTGGGGTTAAAAGCATTGGAGTCGTGACGTCTTCGGGTCGACTTTTTACCTTCGTCTGAGTCCGAGGCTGAAACGACCGCCTCGCCACTCTTACGAGATTCCCCAGGTCGGCGACTTGTGTCTCTGGACCCACGGTCTTGATCACGTTGTCGTGAGTGGTCCCGCTGTCGCGATCGATCCCGCTCCAGGTTGCGTGGGCGTTCGCTCTTCATCGAGTCTCGTCGCCTGTCGCGATCTCGCTCACGCTCCCGTTCGTCATCAGAGCCCTTACGTCTGCTCGCCTCCTTCTCGCGCTTGTCGTCGTCTTTGATGGCAGGGACGAGTCCCACTGCAGTCGCAGCGATGCCCAGGCCAGTAGCCACCTTATCGCGAAATCGCGTACGCTCCTTTTCCTCATCGTCGCTGCCCTTTTTACTCTCACGTCTCTCACGACGGGGCTCCTTTGAATCGATACGGCTCCGGCGACGATCATCGCGCTCATAATCAGTTTCGCGCGGTAAATCTTCATCCGACCGCTTCTTGGGTTCTTGGCGACGTTCGCGGCGGTCATCGTGTTCATCGGCAAGATCAGTTCGAATACCAAAACCACGGGAAGTGACTCGATCATCATGGAAATATGGGGTTTCGTATGAGCGCTCCGGCTCATAAGCACGCTCAAGCTCAGGCTGTTCACGAAACTCTCGCATTTTTCTTTCGTCCTCTCGACTACGGTAGTAGTCGTCATGATGCGAAGAACGGGGTGGTCCCTCCTGATACAGCGACACTGGCCGAGGCCGTCTTGTCGTCTCGGTAGTGGCGACGAGAGGGGCATCCTGTTTTGTCGAAACGGGTTCTGGTGTTTTGGAGGGCATCGGAGCGTAGTCACGGGGGCTTTCGTACCCTCGGATCTTATCGAATCCACGAGTGCTAGGTGGAGGGCCTCCTCGGTTATCGTATTGTCGACTGGTCGAGGCGCTACTTGTGTTTGTGGTTATATAATTGCGACTCAAATCGGGGCTCGTATCAACGTTAAATGTCCGCTGATCCGCGTTGTAGTTGATGTTAGGACGATAGTATCCACGGTCGAGACTCTCACGTCTCCGTGTCCTCGTCGGAGCTGAGTGATCGAGATCATAACGAACCAATTCCCCGGCATTGGTGTACTGGTATCCGTCGTCTCCGTAATCGACGTTGTTGGAGCTTTGGCGTGGGTTGCTCTGGTAGATAGCGGATTGACGGCTGTTGCGGTAAGGGTCATCGCGCACCAAGCTGTTGCTGCGTTCCCTGCTACTGCGACCATAGCTGTCGGTGCCCGACTGGTCGGCATAGGAGCGGGCTGTGCTGCGTGAACGTATAGATGAGGCAGGTTGTGTATAGAACTGCCCATCGCTCGATCGGTAATCATCCCGCATGGGACTTCCGGGACGAGCGTTGGAAGAATGAGAACTGGTACCATTAGCACGGTCCTTCTGGGTGGTCATAACAATAACCGGTGGTCGACTCGTGGAATCGAGAGTGGAGGACCTCTGCGTGCGAGTGACATCTCGAGTGGTCGGCCTGTGTGATCGAGGATCCTGGGTAACAGCGTACGTGCGGGTCGTGGTGTTGGGAGTCGGCGTAGTGGAAGTGGTTGTAACGTATCCTCGTGGGGTGGTTGAGACAGGCTGTTGTTGACGGGTAGAAGTCGGCATAACATGCATATCACCAGCATATAGAGAAGTATAGCCAATGCTTGACGGCAGAGAAGTCCTCGCGTGGTTCGAGAATGTAGCCGCTCGCCCAGAGGACGGGTAGCTGCGATAACGGTCCGTCATGATGACGTGGGGCACTAGGATCGAAAGGCCAAAAAGGTTCCTCACCCGTCAGGCTATGCGTATTGCTGGAAGCCGACGGTGCGTGAGGTTCGGAGTCACGAAATCAGGGTCGAGTCGTGAGAAACGTTGGACAAAACGTGACGCTGTGTAGAAGAGCGGTAGCGTTGGGGCGCCAGGCGTTGAAATGAGTGGAGGGCAGCAGTGGCGTCTTGTAGAGTGGTGTAAGTGGTGCAGCGGCGGAATGACGGCAGTCTCCTATGAAGCCAAGGCCACGTGAGGAGGGGTCGAACTTGGTCGGTCCTTGTCAGCGTAGACTAGCAATGACAGTGTCCGTATTAACACCTGGTAGCAATAACGGCAGGCTCAGGGTTTGTATGCTGGTTAAACGACGACTCGAGTTTGAATGCCCACGAGTGATGTACTTTTCGTACGTAAAACACTGGTTGGGTAGATCGAAATTGGTGTTGTTGATAATTAGGTGAACAAGCCCTGGCTTTGTCACCAAGATGACGCCGAGTTCGACAAGTTACCACAAGAACAATGGTGACACTACCTCGTAGGATAGTTACTCAATGACAGAGGCAAACTAGGGGTTCCTGTGATTTCTGCAACAAAGGCGATTGTTGAACTCGTTTGCTCGGTTTTGCTTATGGTTGACGATTGTGTCTGAATAGTGTAGTGTGATCCTTCCCACTAATTCCTACCCAGTCAGTTTGGATATCAGGACAGAGCAGAGACTTAACTCACAGAGTTTTCAAGATAGCAAGTGTATCAGAAATATAAAAAGTCACGAGCAAGTTGACAGACTGACGGGGTGTCCAACCTGAACAGTCGACTTTTTCTTTGTTCTACCCTGTGCGCGTGTTCTTCTTGTACGAGGGTCCACCACCAAAAGGTGGTCGGTCGAGGTGGGGTGAGGGGCAATATCAGAAGAGCAAAAAGCACCGAATTACAGCAGAGCAGGTATGAAGAGATTGGAAACCCGTTTAGAAAGAGAGAATGGGGGAGAAGACGGCAGAAGAGGCATTTGGCGATGTTTTGTCAGAAGCCAATTTTTCCCACCTCCAAGGGACCCCCGACAAGTCAAACGATTCCAAGATAAACAATATGCTCCGTTATTGCAGCTAGCGTTAGTGGTTATTTGCCGACGGTATAATCCCAACGTCTTTGGTATCAGTCGAGTGATGGGATTGCCGATGACGATCGATGCGGTGGCGTGGCGTGGAGAAGGAAACCCGACTACTGTACAGAGTACAGACGTATGTAAACCTAGACAGAAGCTGGCGTCAGTCAAGGTCACCATGAAACAGTTATTCAGAAAGACGTGTGGATACAGTACTGTACCATAGTAGCAAAGCAGTCAGGCAGTCTCGCTAAGAAGCAGGGAGAACGTCACCCACCAGGATTGGATGCAGTTGAGACTAGACTAAACTACCTACAGTACAGGGTCCATCCGACCCTTGGCCTTGGGCGAGATGTACCTTTGCCTGCAGTCAAGATTGGACAATGCATGCAATGCAGCAAACTTGTCTTGCTGGATCTCACTGACTGAATGTCGGGTGCCGTCTATGTATAGGTGGGTATGCAATTGGCTGGTTCCCGGTTAGGTATTTAATTGCAATTCTGTTCCGTCGTTCTTGTAAGGATCGTGTTGTCGTCTCAATCTCAACACCGCACGCTCGACTGGGAAGAACTGGATTGATTCCCAAGGATATCCCGCCGTGTTTGAGCGGAGCTGGCTTAGCCTCGCTGGGTTTTACTTTTACCAGGCTTGCTAACTCGATTAAGTGATGGAACGTTTGAATGCACAAGTGTCCGTACTGTACCTTTGTACTAAGGTAGCATTGACGGCGCCTGCCGAACAATGAAGCTCCCAGGTTGGAGCCCAAAAACTTAGAAGGCCAAGCCCAACACAAGAACAAACAACCTTGACCCCAGGCTCGGGCTCGGGCCCGGGTCTTGGGCTTCGGATAGGTTCAGTGGGGCGAGCTGGATGTGTCGGGTCTGTGTTAATCGTCCGCTTGGCTTGGTGACTGATGGCCCATGGGTCTGTGTGTAATGGTTGTGGTGGAGATGGAGTTGTCAGGCTTCGATGCCATGCCAGGGCAGGGTCAGGGTCAGGGACCTTGTGAACCCTTGATTTCGAGACAAATAGCTTGAGACCAAAGACCCAAGTGGACTGTCAGACCTGAGCTAGAACCGTTGGCCGTGTTGCTTCTTGAATCGTGACTCGTGAGGCTCTGCGACTAGACTAACGACGTTATGTCTCGTACCGTACTCGTACTTTTCTATTTTTTAGGGCAGTAACGTTGGCTTCAGCGTTAACGTTAGCTGGCATCAACGCCTCAATAGGGTGGGTGGTGGTGTTGTTTGGTGCCTGGGCAATGACGTCTCCTCGCTCAAGCAAATCCGGGCAGTTTCCACTACTATTTTTGAAACTCGGTTATCTTTTTTGGTGGCGAATACCTATCCGTACTGAATGAAATCGAGTGTTGCCTGCATGTGTGCAGACAGGAATAACTGGCAATGACCAAGATAATTTAAGTTTCTCAATTTGTAGATCTGCAATCAATGCTTCGTTGCTGAGGATAAACTCATGGCTAAACTGAAGGACTTGGCATCCATAAATCGATAGGCGCCAACTTGATAGCTAGGTGATTTTGAGAAGGAAAGCTACTAAGGTAGTAGGTAGTAGGTACTATATAAGAGGATTGAAGACTTGACGAGCTAGGTGCCTACAGACGAGGTAGTCCTAAGTTGGGCAGAGAGACGACGAGGGGGTACACTGCTGACTATCGCTCCTGATGTCCATACCTAGGAAAGAGATAGAAAGGTATCTACCTACCTAGGTAGGTAAGCAGGCGGCTACGTCGTCATTTCGTGTTGAATCATGCTCCGTCTTGTTTGGTCAACCTATTTTTGTTTCAAAACGCCGGCCTTTCGGTGAGAGAGAAAGTAAACTGACAGTTGCAGATTTGAAGCACCGTACTACCTCGAGCAGCCATTAATAATCGTTGTTCTGAAAATAGGCACCTGCAAGGGCAATTATAATGACAATGACAACGACGACGACAACCATATCAATTCATGCCATAAATGTACAGTATCATCGTGAGTCTTTGCCACCCAATCAATCAGTCAACAACTCGCGACACAATACAGTATCCAACCGCCCTTTGTAACAGTCATACATCCCTCCAATTATGAGTATCAGTATCGTATTTTACCCCTGTATTGTATTGCAGTAATCCCACGGGTACAGAAACTTTGTTTGTTGTCCTGTCATTGCATCAGCTAAAGAAACGGCCCGCACTTGGATTTTCAGCTCAATCCTCTAATTCTACGACAAGTATCAGAGGCAAAAGGCTACGTGAGACATCTCAATGTCTTGTGATAGGGCAGTTGCAAAGGAAGTAAAAGGCTTTCACCGAATTTACTCCATAATATGGATACCAACTATCCGTGGACGCATCCCTTCTGTCAACAAGGAATACCCAACTCGTGTAGAATTCTCATAACTTAATCAGGCCAGCCATATTGTTGTACAATGGGAAACACCGTATGTGCGTTCTTGTCTCATCCGTCCTATGCATTCAAGATGTGGATTCTTAAGCACGTACCTACCTAGGTAGTTGACAAGTGACAGATAATTGCGGGATCTAGATAGCCTCACCTTTCAAACCTTGGATGACAGCCTTTTGTTGTTCCCTAGCTCGTCCGAGTCCATTTCGCTTACACGCATTGATCCCCTTGTGAGCCTGCCTCAACGCAGACACCTTTAACAAATGCGGACCTCTCACAGCCAACCTTTGTTATGGCCTTCAAGTCCGACACCAAATCAATACGGATAATTACTTGGCGCAATAACTGCTCACTACCCACCGGAAGGAAGGATCTTAACACCAGGTGCATCAGCAGCACCCCTAGTCCTTGATCAACGCCTAAACATGACCTCCACCACATCAAGATCCGAGCGAATATCCAACCCGGTCCACAACTCCAGGATATTTACTACATAAGAAACTTGATTTTCACTGTATTGAGCCGATCTGGAAAGGCTTGGTATGAAGAATTAGCTCGGCGATTGAAGAAGGCATACCCTAGTTCTGTTCGACCAGGAATATCCCCGTAGCTTGTACCTGAAGAAGAATCCAATTCACAAAGAGACTCGCTCGGAACCGTTGAGCGGTCGAGCGGCTACAGGTAATTACTTGCTGACTGACATCTGTCACTTTTGACGATGAGATGACTCTCTCGTCGCTCTGGGACAAAACTGTCACCTTTTCGGAGGCTGTGGTATACTCATATGTATATTTGCCATCCCATGTTGTGTCTATCATCGCCTTCACCTGCGACCAGACGAGTGATGCCAAATCACAAATAAGCTTAGCTAGTTACTTTCTCCGCAATGTGGCACCGAGGATAGGAAAAAAGAAAACAACCACACTCGACCTGGAGGTCTTGCTTGGGCATCCATCTGGCCCAAACAGCGCTGATCTTTCTGTCTACGTTCTCGCGCCACGAAGAGAACTGTCCAGCGTGACACATCGGCCCTCAGCCCACAGGAGGACTAGGCTGAGAATAGTTGAGTCTTCCGTCGGTATGCTCAGAGGTCGTCGATGTGGGACGGAACTTACCTTGTGTGCATGTTGCAGGCACGACCATCGATCAGCAATTCTTGTAAGTTGCGCATCAGTAACCAGGATGAAACATCTGCTCGTTGTTATAATCCATATTCCATAATGCCCAGCGGTGAAGCTTTACTTGTTTGTCGAGGCACACATACTTGAAATAACATTCTCGCAATCCCATGTCAGGTCAAGCAGTGCATGATTCCGTCCCGTTACTTGTATCTTTGATCTATCATCATGTCCTACAAGGAGATACGACGACAACCCACACGTGACCGAGGATGACAGTTTTGTGAGCTATCGAGACTTGCTTGCGTAATGACAGTTCCAGTATACTTTACTCGGAATATAGAATATCCTTACAGAACATTTCAACATGATATAGATACTATAATGATGCCTGAAGAATCAAGTGACACAGCCTCTCAATGTGCACAACATAACTCCCGCTTAAGCCAGTGCACCCATAGGGTCCCAGGGAGGCAGGATGATGGCCTCCTTCTTCAGGACGTCTTTGACCTCTTTGCTGCAAAATCGGGGATCAACAACAGCCTGGTATACAAACTCATCCAGCCAAGCGTCACTCATAACGAACCAGCCCTTATCGCCGGCAGCAGCTCCCCAGCTATTCTGCACCCTCCAGCGGACAGGCTTGCCCGTCTCATCGTCAAGGTGCACAGCTGTCAGCACCATGGCATGTGTCATCTGGCTCTCCTTCGTCGTCAGTCGCTGTGCCTTGCTCATACCGAGCAAGCTGGTATTGAAGCCAAGTTCGTAATTGAAGAGGTCAAGATCCATGATACCCGATTTGGAATCACTAAACTTGCCAACGTCGCTGCCGAAGAAAATGGGAAGACCGGCCTTGAGCATCTTGATGCAGGTTTGCTTGAGAGTGTTGATATCGACGTTGACATAGCTGACTCCACGTCCACCGACAATGTTTCCAAGTCGCGAGACTGAGAGTAGCGAGAGCGGCTCGTGACGAGGGTCATGCACAAGTGAGATCATACTCTCGATTGTGGTAGATGTGATCCGGAATTCGGAGCTGTATATGTTCTTAGCGAACTCTTTAGGGGTGGCCCTGAGTTCATGAGCCTTTCCGTTCTTGTCATTGTACTGCCAAACGAAAGCCTCCTCGGGGCTAGGTGGTGGCCCGAGGAGGAGAGTCATGATAAGAGAGATCTCGCGCATCATCTTGTCCTTTACTGATGAAAGTGTCGTAGCAGACACACCCGTATGGGAGTTGACCAATCCTCTTAGCTCAAGAGCGAACTCGCGAAGCTTGGTCTTGATGACGTTGTTGAGAACACCGGAGCTTTGAGCATTCCATGTATCCGGGTACAGGGTCTGAGGCACGATACCATACTTCTCGACGAGATTGTAAACCATATCCCACTGGCCACCATCTGAGACGATGTCGCCTAGTAAGTTTTGAACAAGGCGGCCTTCGAGGTCTTCCCCAGCAGTATCGATGATCTGTTCAAGAAACCAGTTTGACTTCTCGAGTTTGTCCCAGTAGAAGAGGTATTGCTGTGACAGCTCGAAACTCTCGAGATTATATCGCTTCATTAGGGCCACACGGAAAACATTTGTGGACGCAAAGAGCCAGCAGCGACCGCTTGAACGCTGGTTTGTGATAGGGTCGCCTTCGAATGGGATCCTGACGTTGAATATCTGCTGATCCGCGATTTCGGTAGGCAATGAAGTCAGAACCTGTCTTGGGTTGGCTGAGCTCAGCGCGGTGAGAGCAAGTCTTCCTAGCTGTCAGTAGTGAGCTGGTGCTGTATCTATAGTAGAGTCTAACTTATTCTTGGGATCCTTAAGAACGGAAGCCTGCCATGATTCAAGCACATCGATCGAGAGGCCCTGTGCGTCTCGAATGAGAGGGTTTAGGGGGGGGTTTTCGGCGTTGTTACTGATCTCGACGAACTCTTCGCCGTCCTGCATTTGAAGATTGTGAAGACACTCAAAGACAGCCTTCTCATGGAGTGTTGGCTTAGATGGTTGGGCGCCCATGATGAAATACTAGTTCAGGGTAGGCGTAGCAAATAGTGGTTGTGAGACCTGTGTTGAAATACAGAGAATGAGGATAAGTGAGAAATAAATACCCTCAAAGAAAGGAAACTCTATGTAACCGAGAGTTGTCACGCGCTCTCTTATCAATCATGCCTAGGTAAGCTTGCGTGTAAGAAAGCTAATGGGTCCTTCCATCCATCCATCCGTCTTGGGCTAGGTTTCATAACGCGGGGAAGCAAGCACCTTGATGAGAAAGGCAGTACCGACATGAGCGAGGAGTTCCTAAATGAGAAGCCGAAGCAAACGATATATCGCCCAGCAGAAGGAAGAAGTAAAGCAATAGTTTGGACGAACAGCCAATGACAAGACATACGATTAAACCAACGGATTGAGAAGAAGGATATAGATTTAGGGTAACTACTTATTAAAGATATCGGGACTTGGACAAATGGTGTCCGGGCACGGTTAGCTTGACAAAGCAGGAGGGGAAACTCGACAGATCAGTGATACAGGCAGACAAGCACAGCTGTTCAAAAACCGATAGCATTATAGAGAGGACATCTCGGGGCATCACAAGACGAGGCGCGGATCAACGAATTATGTAGATGCGGAATCAATTGTCAATTACTATGGTTCATGTACAGAACCCTCCCATCTACGCAAAAGACTCCAATATTTCCAGCTGACCAATATGATTTATCCAATCTCGACACATAAACAAAACACGAACAATCTTAACACAACAGATCCCCTATGAGAACTTGACATTGTACAGGTGGGGTCCAAGACCGCCCAGACCCGCTCCTCATCACGAGGTGAAGCTGGTGGCTCTGTCTCTTCGCTCAATTAGGCATTGGGAAGTAGTCGCATTGTAAACGGCTGCCCGTCTTCAGAAAACAGTTGAACACGCTTACAGGCGAGAGCCGTGGATGACCTTCATGTCAACGGCGAGCTCACGGCCACCGTCGTTAAGGACGAGGACGCGAACGGAGCCACGGCCAGACTCGAAAGCGCTGTGGAGGCGAGAGTAGAGGTTGGACTGGTCAATGACAGGGAGACCCTGCTTGACATCGCCAGTCTCAGTCATGGCAACGATCTGACCCTCCTGCATGTCGAGGACACGGTACTGCTTGAAGACAGGACCGAGCATGGACTGAACGACAACACTGGGGGCAGGGTTGGAGATGAAAGAGGACTCCTCGTGAAGCTGCTTGGAGAAGAGGTCGACACCAAGGTAGCGGTACTGACCGGTAGCAGAGGAGGTAGAGATGCGGATGACCTGGCAGGGGCGGCCCTGGAGCATCAGGAAATCACCCAGACGGATGTGGTGGCATGGGATGCTGACGGTGTTGGGAACGCAGTCAGCGGAAGGGCGAGGACCCTCGTGAATGTCAACCTCGATCGAGCGGCTGCCCTTGTCACCGAGCTTGTGCATGCCGCCGGAGCGCATGGAGTTGAAGTGACCTGGCAACTGTTAGTTTTTACTCAAGCAGACGAAAGGGCTCAATAGCTGCCCGGATAGAGAGGATTGTACTGACCGTCGTCGTCGTAGTAACCCATCTTGGACTTGTTGTCTGGCTTGGAAGCTTGGACGGTTTCTTCGGTAAATCTCACGTCCTTCTTGTAAGATGGACGAGAAACGGGAGTGTCAACGGTGAAGTTGTTGACTTGGGTTGTCTTGGTGTCTCGGTACTGAGGCTGGGAAGAGCGGGCGTCAACAGTGAAATTGTTGATCTCAGTCTTCTCAGAGGTGTTGTACTGAGGTCGCGAAGATCGTCCGTCAACGGTGAAGTTGTTGAACTCGGTCTTCTCGGTGTGTTGGTACTGAGGGCGAGAGGAATGTTCGTCAACAGTGAAGTTGTTGAACTCGGTCTTCTCAGATGAATGGTATTGGGGAGCGGGTCGGCCTTCAACGGTGTAGTTGTTGGCTTTGAAGTTGTCTTGAGGTTGGTAGTGAGAGTGAGAGTGGGAGTGGGAAGGAGGGTCTTCTGTGGAAAAAGCTTGGGCAGGGCGGTAACGCTGGCGGTATTCACGTTCAGCGAGGTCGATGGGGGTGGAGTAGTAGGGATGACGGTGGGTGTCGATCTCTACGTGAGTGTGAGAAGTTTGATATTGGGAAGGAGGTTGGTACTGGGAAGGTTGGTATTGAGAGGGAGGTTGAGGTCTAGATTTGTCTGGGTTAGCTGATGGATGTCTATAGTAATTCGCTTGCGTATCATATGGCAACGGGAGGCGGGCGGCCCCTGAGATAGCTCCACCGCCTTGCTCAGGCCAGCAGGCTTAGAGGCGCTAGTGAGCCGGGGAGAAAGCAAAAGCAAATTGGGTATCCAGCCAAGCTGAGGTGGGTTGGCAAGGTAGTGTGCAGGGGGTGGGGTGTGGTGAGGAGGTGTGGTGAGAGTCGAGAGAGGAAATGAGATGTGATGTGATAAACGGGATGGCTGGGAACTGAAGCGCCCCGTGCATTGTGGGTAATGGCGAGCCAGACCAAGAAGAGTGAAAGTGATAACCGAGGGCTGGGGGAAGAAGCTCAGGGGCAACGGCAATTGTTTTCGCCTAGCGATGCTTTGATTGCGGTCTTGTTTTCACGTCTCCAAGTGAGATCAGCGCAAAGACATTCGGACAGACAGACAGACAGACGTGGACGTTGAGAGCCAGACTCTCTTCTCAGACCATGACTGACTGACTGTACCGTGCCCCCGTGCAATTGACCAAAAAAGTAAAGAAACCGGGCCATTGAAAGGGTTGTAAAATGAAATGTAAAATCGGACATACCGTCGGGCGTCTTCACGGATAGTAAAGTGTTCTTCGTGCTCGAATTTTTGGACACCGGGACGGTGGTAATGTTCTTCTTCACGCGTAATACGGACCTCTTCTTCGCTAAACTGTTCCTCGGTGCGAGAAGGAGGAGCCTGTTCGGCGGTGACAGAGACAGAAGAGTATTGACCTTCCCGTCCGGCTTCGGGCTGTTGGGGCTTGATCTCAACCTCTTCGTGGGTTTTGGTCTCGGTAACGGTCTGTGTATGGGACTCGGATTCCCGATATGTCGATGGGAAGATGCTGAAAGGGACGGGGACGCGTGCCTCAAAGTCCAGATTTGCGACTTTTGCTGGCGCGAGAGAAGCTTCTCATACAACCTTCCGAAATTCGAAAGGAAGACAAGAAGTTCTCTGGCTCTTGTTCCTACGAAACAAAAGTCGAAGAGAATGGAAAAGAATCGGAGATGGCGAGCGAAGGCCTTCAGTCGTTCTTTTCTTCTTGTCTGGGTGAGGTTGTGAATTGACGATGTCGATGTGGATGGCGATAATTGGAGGGAGTAGGAGGAGAAGAGGGACCGGACAGGACACAGAACGAAACTGGGCTTTTGAAGACGGGGGCAGGATTGGACGAGTTGTTCCTCTGTGAGCGGTTACTGTACTTGTGTGTGTGTGTGTGTGTGTGTGTGTGTGTGTGTGTTGCTCCCTCGGCAGCGCAGTGTTCTGTTGATCCGTTGTGTCCTGTCCTGGCTCGTCTTGTCCCAGCCCAGCCCTTTTTCACGCATCCTGCCTTATTGCCATATCCCACCCCCTTGGGTGTGTCGATTGTTCTTTGTTGATGCTGCTGACGGCTTGTTTACCACTTCTCTTGTTTACATGCCAGGGGGTTCAGCATGTAGCTCTATTTACCTCTTACCAAATCAAGAGTAGATCCGCAGTCTGAGTCCCCTTATGTGGAAGGCCCCACCATCCACTTCGTGATTGTAGCCCCATCTTGGCCTGAACGGACCATGCTAACCCTTCCTCCTGCGTCTCAGCCAGAGACAATCAGCCAGCCTCTCAAAAGCTCTTGGAGCTCTTTTCCTCTTCTTACCTAGCTGTCTTGTAGCTTTAGCCAGTAATCAACCAGGAAGCTACCCAGCTCCGCGCTATCCTGTTCCACGCAATTCTTCCCACCTCAGGATTCATCTTGAAAGATGTGACACGGCCCATGCTTTGAGCATGGCTCTCAAACCATAACCTGCAAAACGTTAATAGAAAGTGGAACACAACCCCATATCCATACGCAAGTAAGTGATGAAGCTTCGATCTCGTCACCGCTCCGCGTTTGTCGGACCTTGTCGACTGAGTTGAGCGCCATCTGGCCTGTTCGGTACGGATACTGTAGCATGGCAGCATGGATTCGACTGCGATCATCTCTTAGATTCTCCTTCACCTCATTGACCAATTTGACCCGTATTGGCCTATTCCTGGACATCTTAGCGACCTTGAGAGCTCGCGTCATTGGGCGAGCCTACCAATTTAGATATGATCTGGATCCTAATCAGTAACGCCACCGTTCAAACCATGTCAATCAGGGGGTGGAACCTGGCTGCCGCTGTGGGCGGCACCGCACAGTATCCCCAACCACTTATTTCATCGTCGGTACTCCTCGCGAGATCTAGGGATCTCAGTTCCAAGCCTATCCGTAATCAATTGACTGAAATAAAACTCTGTGTGATCGACTTGTCCATACCGTCCTCTGACAGTCGAGAATCACCTAGCTGAAGAAAAAGCATGGCTGACCAGCACGAAACCAGAATCCATTCTCGAGCGACAGCACAGTTTGAGGAGACCACATGGCGGGCTCGTGCAGGCAGTATCTTTCCTCCTATTGGTGGCCATGTGAATTCCCAACCTCTTCAATTTCATCGACTCTCGAATAGTTCCAACGCCGGTGCGCCAACAAACCTCGTTCAGCTGCAGTTCCAGCGGCTGATCAGGCATGATTCAACTCGTAATCAATATTGAACGGGTACGGGGAAAATCGTGGAAGCTGACCATTGGACGACGCTGCACCTTTTATGCGAGTGTATTATTTAGTGCAAGCCGGTGATATGATGCATTCCTGCCTACTAACAGCAGGTACTGTTGACTTGAAAGCGAGTTGTCACTGAACGCCCTCAGGTGGGTGTCAGAAGAAATGTCCTTCAAGACTTAGGCTACAGAAATAATGTAGCCTAAATGCCAGCCTAAGCTGGCATAGGGTGATCAAATTATTTCGTCTCTTATGCTGTCGTGGGCTAATTCTTATGACACCCTGAGGGCCCTCAGTCAGCGCCTGGGGTACTCAGCCTTGTCTGCCTCATCTTGGCCTCAAGAATCGGCGGAACTAATACCAAAAGCCGCGAGCATTAGCATTGGGTGGCCTCGGAGCTTCCGTCAGCTGTAACGGCCCAAAGTCTGATTCACACCAACCTTGGACAGTCATCAGCGATCACCAACCTCCCGTATTATCAATTGTGCTTGAACCTCCAACGCAGCTTCGTCATCACCACCGTTAGCTGCAGCAAGGCTTGTCCCTGGTCGTTGGCTTCTTCTCCGAACCAATTGAACAGATTTTCTTGTCTGAGGTTCATTTCAACACCTCGTACAACGTCCTTTGCATGCTAGGCATGTAACATGGAACATGCCTGATAGCAAATTCTCCTTCTCAATAACACAGCAACCGGTGGGAGTCATTCATTTGCCAAGTCAGACCAAGTCTAGGCTTCTAGTTGCTCTGCCGACCAAAAAAGCATTTGGGCCAATTTGCTGACGACGGATCCTTTTTGAGATAATTTGCAACATCGGGTCACATAATCTCAGACCACCACTAGCTTCTGACATTGGATCCGTGCCTCGGTCCCCAAGAGTACCGTGCGAAATGCGCTTTGGTTTCTCGTGTGCTGTACGGATATTGATTGAAAGAATTGATCAGAGTTCCTCGGCTCAATAGGTATCATGTGCTGGTTAAGTTGGCAGCTTGAGCTGTCGGCAGTGAAGGCCTGAACCGTGCTGGTGTCATTATCTGAGACAAATCCGGGGTATCTCTGCGCATATTGCCTGCATATATCGTGATATACAGTATGTTCGTGTTATTATTCATCAACACCACGCAAGCAATGATGCGATGCGTGCACCTTCTGCCGTACTAATGCAAGTCTGATGCGCATTGAGGTAGCAAAGGCGCTTCAGATGGTGTTGCGACGAGGGTCTGCCATCATGGAACCCACTGAGTCCGTGTTTCTAGGGGTTTGGGCTCAACGAGCCTACCCTTTAGCGACATCTAGACGAGCATGCCAGCGGTTTTTTTCAGATTTGTTCGGCTATGAGAAATCCCCCACAACTGCAACCATCCCTTGGCAATGTGAGGTCAGATGCGGATACACGAAAGCTGGTTGTCAAGATCTGTGGATATTATCCATTACACATTTCCCTCTCCTTCCACCCAAGCTACTGTACCTACATACAAGCTCAGGGTCACGTGGCGGCCTGGATGATGTCAGCATACCCCTCCACCTTACCCCACGTTGGGATTTGCCTTGTATCGCGATGATGTAGTGTAAAGCCTGAGTTTTCTCAACTTTGTGTGCCTTGGCCTGGGAACTGCAGTTCAAAATGAAGCAAAGATTCTCTTCATTGGATGTGAAAGTGAGTGCTGTGTAAAAGATATATACAGTACAGTCCGCTCTAACTGTCGAATAAGATTATCGCACATGAGCTCCAGGAACGCCTGGTGACTCTTAGACTCTCCAACGTATACGACCTTTCCTCCAAAATCCTCCTTCTCAAGTTTGCGAAACCCGACAACAAGAAGCAGCTTGTCATTGATACTGGATTTCGTTGTCACTTGACAAAGTTCGCACGTACAACCGCCGCGGCCCCATCCATATTCGTTGCGCGGCTTCGGAAATTTCTCAAGACTAGACGGTTGACGGCAGTTAGACAAGTGGGCACTGATCGAGTCCTGGAATTTGAATTTAGTGATGGCCAATACCGCATGTTCTTAGAGTTTTTTGCTGTATGTTCTCTACCTTTGGGTCTCGAGAGCAAAACTTGCTGACACTTACTTCTAGAGCGGTAACATCATTCTCACCGATGCCGATCTGAACATCATTGCCCTGGCAAGAACCGTGCCCGAAGGTGAAGGACAGGAGCCTCAGCGAGTCGGACTGCAATATTCTCTTGAAAATAGGCAGAACTATGGCGGAATACCCCCCTTGACCAAAGAGAGAGTACAAAATGCCCTCAAGACTGCCGTGGCCAAGGCGGCTGCCGATGCAACGTCTTCGAAGAAGCAAAAGGGCAAGCCTGGTGGTGATCTGAGGAAGAGTCTGGCTGTTTCTATCACAGAGCTGCCCCCCGTGCTTGTAGACCACTGGTTACATACAAACAACTTTGATACGACTGTTAAGCCAGATGAAGTTTTGGCGAACGAGACCTTGCTGGACGAGTTGGTCAAGTCACTCCAGGAAGCCCGGAAAATCGTGGAAGAGCTCACAAGCTCAGAAACATGCACTGGCTATATATTCGCTAAACGCCGAGAGAGACCTGAAGGAACCGAAGCCAACGACGACGAAATAAAAACAAGGCGTGACAACCTACTCTACGATGACTTCCATCCATTTATTCCTTACAAGCTGCAGAAGGACCCCGCGATCGAAGTTCTTGAATTTCAGGGCTACAACGAAACTGTCGATGAGTTTTTCTCGTCTTTGGAAGGTCAGCGACTGGAATCCAAGCTGAGTGAACGTGAGGCAACAGCAAAGCGAAAGTTGGAGGCCGCAAAGAATGAACAGAATAAACGGATTGAGGGGCTCCAAGAAGCACAAACCCTCAACTTCCGCAAAGCTGCTGCTATCGAAGCGAACGTGGAACGTGTCCAGGAAGCCATGGACGCCGTCAACGGGTTACTCAATCAAGGAATGGACTGGGTAGATGTTGGGAAATTGGTTGAACGTGAGAAGAAACGGCACAATCCTGTTGCCGAGATTATTAAGCTGCCTCTGAACCTTGCCGAGAACCTTATCACGCTCGAGTTGGCCGAGGAAGAGTTCGAACAAGAAGAAGACGACCCTTACGAGACGGACGATGACGATAGCGCACTGGGCGAGGATGAGAACACATCGCCTGCAGCTAAGGGGAAGCAGGCCGACAAGGCGCTTAGTGTGGATATCAACCTGGGTTTGAGCCCTTGGAGCAACGCTCGAGAGTATTTCGACCAAAGGAAGACTGCAGCTGTCAAGGAGGAGAAGACTCAACAACAGGCCTCCAGAGCCTTGAAAAATGCGGAACAAAAGATCACCGAGGATCTTAAAAAGGGGTTGAAACAAGAGAAGGCTCTGCTCCAACCCATTCGTAAGCAGATGTGGTTCGAGAAGTTCGTCTGGTTCATATCATCCGACGGCTATCTTGTAATCGGAGGCAAAGATGCCCAGCAGAACGAGACCATCTACAAGAAGTACCTTCGTAAAGGCGATATTTACTGCCATGCTGATCTGCATGGGGCATCCAGTGTCATTATCAAGAACGACCCCAAGACGCCAGATGCACCTATCCCCCCGTCGACACTTTCCCAGGCAGGATCACTTGCTGTATGCTCGTCAAACGCCTGGGATTCCAAAGCTGGCATGTCTGCATGGTGGGTTAACGCTGACCAAGTCTCCAAATCTGCTCCGACAGGAGAGTTTTTGCCAGCGGGAAGCTTCATGATTCGTGGGAAGAAGAACTTCCTTCCTCCAGCCCAGCTTCTTCTTGGGCTGGGTATTGCTTTCAGAATCAGCGAAGAGAGTAAAGCCAAGCACGTTAAGCATCGCTTACATGGTATAGACTCCGTAGCAGGTGACGAACCCCCACGGGCTCCTCAATCAGCAGATATGATAGGCGACGCCGATGAACCTGATGCAGAACACTCCGATGTTCCCTCTGACTACGAATCCGAAGATGAGAAACATGACGAAGAGCCTCGTGACAACCCTCTTCAGGCGTTCGGAAACGGCGAAGGTCGTAATGAGGACGTCGAAGAGGCCGGAGAAGGCGTTTCCGAGTTGAAGATTTCGGATAAGGCAGCTGATGAGACCACTGACCAACGTCTGGCCAAGGGTCACGACAGAGAGGGAGATGATGAAGAGGATGAAGGAAATGAAGACGAAGAAGCCGCTGGATCTAAAGAATCTGCTGGATCAGAAAAGGAAACCGACAAGCCTGCGGGAGCAAACACGAAGAACGATACAGTAAACTCGTCCAAGAAACATCCTCCCAAGCGAGGGCAACGGGGCAAAGCGAAGAAGATTGCCGCAAAGTACAAGCATCAAGATGATGAAGACAGAGCCGCTGCTGAAGCCTTGATTGGAGCAACAGTTGGACAAAAGAAAGCCGAAGCCGAAGCGAAAGCGAAAGCCGATCGCGAGGCTGAGCTCGCTGCAGCCAAAGAGCGACGTCGTGCACAGCACCAACGACAACAAAAGGAAACGGCCGAACACGAAGAGATCCGACGTGTCATGATGGAGGAAGGCGTTGAAATGCTGGACGAAGACGAGGCCAGTCAGATGACAGCGCTCGATGCCATTGTTGGTACTCCTCTTCCAGGTGACGAGATTCTCGAGGTCATTCCTGTTTGTGCCCCATGGAATGCTCTGGGACGTTACAAGTATAAGGCTAAGCTGCAGCCTGGAGCGACAAAGAAGGGCAAGGCAGTCAAGGAGGTCCTCGAGCGTTGGAAGGCGGCTTCTACTAAGAAGGGAGTGGTGGATGAGAATGCTCGGGACAAGGATCGAATGTGGCCACGAGAAGTGGAGCTAATCAAGGCGCTTAAGCCTGAGGAGACCTTCAACGTTGTGCCTGTTGGTAAGGTGAGGGTCATGATGGCTGGCGGAAGCAGCGGGAGCGGCGGCGGCGGCGGTAAGAAAGGTGCTGGCGGCAAGGGTAAAAGGGGAGGCAGAGGGTCTAAGAAATAACAAACAATGGATTTCCCGAACCCGTTTATTTATATAGCAAAAGCAATAGAAAAGATAACCTTATTGATGTATTTACTAAACTGCTAGATCCATGACAAACATCCAAGGCACTTTCCATGCACCATAACTCTTTGACAATACCCAATGATACATAATCCATCTCTTCATAAATCATAAAGTCGCTTATCGCGTGCCATAGCTGACCTTGTCGAACTTTCTTACATCGTCCGGCATACGTGCAATGCATAATTCACCGCAGAACTCGCCCCATTCGCCGCTTGTTGCATCACGAACAGCATCTCTCATGCCTCTACCGTAGCGTTCGCGATAAGCTTGTTTGACGGCTCGCATGTGGTGCGGATCCCAATGGTATCGAACGAGACGTGAAATGAGTAGCTCGCGACGAAGTCCATCTTTACGAGATGCCGAGGTAGCATGGTGAATGAGGAGGGCGTCACGAACGGGACGGTTGATCACACCGTTCAGGATGTGAGCCAAAAGTTCACCCTAGCGGGCATTAGCTATGGAGCAGGATCATAGATGGACTGGACTTACAACAAGGTTTCCGCTCTTCTTGAGGGCGTCGCGTGCAAAGTTAGCACGGTACTGACGCTCATACTCCTGCAAAATAGCGCGCAGATGAGAGTCACTCCGCAGTACGATAATGTTGATCATGGCTGTCTCACCACCCCTTTCTGATTTTATAGATCGACGAAGATCAGCGACGTCATGGTCAACCAGAGCGTAGTCGATGGGCAGCAGACGGCCATAGTGATCATATTCCTCCATGCGACGTTCCTCAAGGACCAGAAGGACGGCTTTCTTAAACTTGTCCTCTTTGAGTTCTTCCTTCATGCACTTTGTGAGGCTGTTATCGTACTTTTTGTCTGTGAACGAATCCTTGATACAACGTATCTCGGCGTTTGTGCGGCCCATGAGAGATTCGATTAGAAGTTCTCGACGAGTCTTATCGCCTTGGTACCAGAAATTGGCCCAGTATGCCTCGCTCTCCCACATGCCCAGGGCAACAGAGTAGCAAGCCTTCATCAACAAAGGATCCTCGTCTTTGAGGCGAGCGCGGATATGCTTAGCGACGTTGACGCCCTTACGTTCGGAGCCTGTTTTAACGAGCGCCTTGTAGTCAGCACGTAGCTTCATAACTTGTTCGTGTGTCAAGCTTGGTAGAATCTCAATAAGCGGCTCAGTGTCAGGCTTGCGACTGCCCTTCAAGGCTTGAGCTAGTTGAGTGGTGATATCCTCAGGATCATGGAAACGTGCACGTCGGCTGCGACGTCTGCTATCGTCCTCATTATCAGACCCAAGTGGTGAAAGTGCCTCAAGAGCTCTGTTATCGTCGCTCGACCTGGCAGCAAGCAGCAGAGGAGATGGCATTGGAGAGCAATCCTGGTAAGTACCATAGTAAGATTCTAACATTGGGGATGCTGGAGCATTTGCTAGCGATGCACCGGCCAAACCACCGGCGGCGAGACCGCCTACAGTCAGCCCAGTGTTGATGCTGAGACCTGACATCCTCTCGGTCGGTGGCTGAGGGGATTTGTCTTTTCGACTGCGGTGTCCGTCTCTGGATCGTGACCTATGTCGGTGATGTTTGTCCACAGTTAAAGTATCGCCCGACTTTTCTCTCCTATGAGATCGAGATCTTTCTCGAGACTTTTCGCGCCGACGGGATCTGTCTCGCGATTTCTCACGTCTTCGGTCTCCAGAGTCAACAGCGAGACGATCTGAACTGCCACGGGGATCGGAAGATCTATCCCTGCGATGCTCACGATGTTTGCCGTCTTCACGGTTTCTGGGCTCAACAGTCAAGACATTGGCGTTTGAACCGTAATTGTCATTGTAGCGGAGATCGTCCTTGGATTTGCGCGAACCATACTGATCAATAGATGGACTTGCAGGATCGCGATGAGAGTACCCGTATGAGGGTGGCTGCTGAGAATAATAGTCGTCATCGGAAGCTGGAGGGGGGTTGTACGTGGTCATGACCTGGGTGGCTATTGAAGGAACTCCCACAGCCTTACCGTAAGCCATGTCATCTGTCTCGGTTTTAGGTCGCGGAGGAAGTCCTGGCTGTCCATAAGCCAGGTCATCGTCTAGCCTTTCTTTACGGCTTCGGCTGTCTTTCTCTTTTTCACCAGGAGATCCGGTGAGCTTGCGCATGTACTTTTGGGGCAGAAAACTGAATTTGTCCTGCTCGTCCTTGGCGCCGGGTTCTGTACTATAAGCGAATGGATCTCTGTCTTTTTCGCGACGGCTGTCATTTGGGAATGCTCCTGGCAGATTGCCGTCAACCCTGTCGTGCGAGGACCTGTAAGGCGAGTCCTTGGTCGGAGAGGCGGTTTGGTAATTGGTCGGGTAAGCATCGTAGCTGTATTGTGCTTGGTTTCCGGGAAGCATAGAATAGATGCCACCCTCTTCAGGATAGGGAAGAGCGCCGCTCGCTTGTGGTGCGCCCGGTCTTGTGCGGTCATTCAAGTCATCTTCTGGGTATATATAGCTCGGTTCGCGGTAATCGCTGTAAGATGGGCGCTCAGGTGCAACATCGCTCTTGGACCTGCGATCGCGAGAGCGCGACCTGGAGCGATCCTTTCTGGACCTATCATCAGGTCGAAGGGAAGACATTGTCGCTTGTTTTGTTCAGGGTTTCTTTTCCTTGTGCTGAAAAAGACTGAAGCTGAAGCTGCAGTCGAAGGAGGGGTAGGTATTTGTGTGGAGCTCGCGGGGTTGCTGCTTCGGTTGTCGATGAAATAAAATAGAATGAAATAAAATGAAACAAGATCGGACGAGGGAAGAGATTGACAAAGCTAGTCTAGTTATAAGGGAGAAGAATAGAAGCTCGAGGGATCATGCCGGATCGAGCAATAAATCGTAGGCTTCCCGTCCATTTAAATTCGAGATGATACGCCGCCTGATGCGATGCGATGCGTCAATGGCGGGTGGACCGAAGTGCTTTGCTAGGGTATTTGATTCACCTGGATAGTATTAGTGGTCGATGCCTTACCGTGGAGAGGAAGAATAGAGGGGACTGGAACCTGACTTGCAGAGAACCAAGCTCTTGGAGTATGGTAGTTGGGTTGTCATAGGGTCCAGGCAAAGACGGCACACCAGTCAAACAGCTCATGAGGGTCTCAATTCGCATCTATCGGGTGACCCCGAGCGCTAAGAAAGCTCACCGGGCCGCATAACTGGGGATTAGTGTGGCTGTTCCAGGAGGCTGAGGCTGAGAACAAGGGATTGTCATTTGCGGGGGCCGCACTGGGCTGTGCTGATTTAGTACCTTTACCTAGGTACTACCTACCCTACTAACTTTGTACTATATCAAGTCATATCATGAGATTCAATCAACGGCCAATCTACAATACAAGAACCGTTATGACGTTATGAAGTGGGCGTGTCATCTCCCGCGCCGGGTAACTTTGCTTAACATTAGGCTCACAACGCATGTGAACCGTTAGGTACCAAGGACTACCTACCACTAAAACACGTTGAATCAAAATCCAAGACTCGTTATGACAGGTACCTATAGTACCTAGGTAGTAGAACTACTGAGACGTTATAAACCTGAGCCTAAGGAATGCGTATGGATATTGCCAGCTGTATCCTCTTGTTATCATGTTTAATTCTACCTTTTCTCGAAACGCAATCGGCTGTTGAGTGACTCGCCGAATTCCGAATCATGGAACAAGCATGTGCTCAGCTGCCGACATCATGGTACAATAATTGTTGAAAACCATGTCATGAGAATATCTCCCCTTCACCGTCAAGGTCAATGCCTCACTACTTGTGTCATTATTGCTGGATACCTATATGTAGGAAATCTACAGGCAATCTTGGGTCTATCTTGTGAGGTGAATACCCTAGGACTATTGTAAATAGTCCTCTCTCTTCTGTAGCTAGCTTATACAAATCAAGCTCTTCCTTTCCTTTCCATTCGATGTCTATTGCGGGCTTAACGAACTGAAGACAATGCAACAAAACAGGGAGATAGAGAAATTGGTGCAGTGAACACGAACCCGCCAGAGATTACGTTGTGTAGGTCAATGGATTCGAGCTTCCTCTTTGCTTTGGATACTGAAAGCTTTTGGATTCTATTGCTGTGGTACTCTTTCGCCCCGTTGAAAAACATAAAGCGCTTCATCCTTTCCAGGAAACGAAGGCAACGCAACCTTGGCAACCAAGATCCAATCCTTGTGCTCCTCTTGCATAAACTCGTCCATGGTCACTCCCTTGAATCCTGTGTAACCATTTCTGTTCTGCGTACCCACAACCGCGATAGTGTCGCCCTCGAAGGCAGCTACGAGGTTTCTCGTAAAGCCCCCCTCGGTGCCACCACCCACGCCACCACCAACGACGGGATACACGAGCAAGAGAACCATGTCCTTCCCACTGGCGTTCTTGCGCAACCACTTGACGCCGTCGGAAATGACTGTATCGTTGACCCAATTGACACGCCATTCGCTCTGCATATTATCCACAGCGTGTACCGTTAGGCCGTAACGACGCAGCATAAATGTCCAGTATCCATTGCCCGACCCTATATCTGCAATCGAGCGCCCATCTGCTAGAATCTTGAGAATAGAGAGGCTTTCATGAGTTGGTGTAGCGCATCCAAAGTGATGCATAAAGATGGGCAGTACGTGGTGGCTTGTCATAACTCGTTCTGATGCTGGGCAAGGACCACACCACTCAAGAGAGTGGCATGACCACATCCAGAAGTCGAGATAGGGGTTCGTGCTGGGTGGTTTCTTGCATTTGGGAATGGTGAGTTTCGCGGCGAGTCCAGGATGAAGATATCGCTTGCTTTCCAGGTTGGTGGCTACTTCACTCCTTATCGAGCCCTTTTTAGCATTGGTCCCCAGGTTTTTCAGAACGGCGGCAGTTGCTGTTGATGGTCGGAATATAGAAGTATATGCTTCGACATCAGTTTGAGGAGCCGGTTCTCTCTGTCAAAGTCAGTCTTTCTGATATTAAACACCAGTGGTTTTGAGGGGCAGTGTCCTACCTGAGAGCCATCCTCGTCACGATACCAGGCATGTAAACCATTGGCACCTCCGAGATTCACAACAGATTGCACTTGGGCGAGTTTTACACTTGTTATGGCATGGTATGTGTAGGGGTCCGGGTGAGGAAGTTGAAACAGTACTCGACTGGCGTTGTACAGGTCATTCTTCAGCAGGTGATCGACAGCTTCCTTCTGGCCATCAATATTTTCAATGGCTTCATCAGGCTTGAATGTTGGGCTTCCAACACAATAGACGAACTTGGATTGAGACATTTGAGAAATGCCACCCGACTACCTCGGTGATGAGTTTGGTTAGTGATTTACAGAAACTCTCGATGACGTTTTGTTGTTGGAGAATATGCACCTCAGCTCTGCTAAGTTCATGTCTTGAAAAAGTGGATGCTTAGGTTGCTTTTTTCAGCTTAGGTCCACTCTGCCTGCTAGCCTACCACTCAATTCAACAACAGAGCCAATGTCTTTCCATTCTTTATTCTGTTAGTTAGGTAGACTAGGTACTAAGTGTACTAAGTTGCTCGGTATTGAGCAAACATCGGCGAAACAAAACAATCAGAGCAGCCCTAACAAGTGTTGGTTGGCTCAATGTCAGTATCTAACCTGGCCATTCTGTGTTTTCGTTTTGGCATTATAGCCCGGCCATGTCGGCAAAGAATACCTATTTGGATGGAGACGGTGCTCCGCTATTATAATAAAGTAACAACTCGTTTGATACATCATTAGGAGGAGCCTACTCCGTACCTACCTGGTCATTTATCACAAGCTCGATGTCTCAGAGGGGCGCGGTTGTGTTGAATTAGAGGTTGGTTTACGAAACAACCCACCAACGGTAAACAGCACGATGCATATATGCAGTACATACAACCACAACGCGGTTAGTTTAGGTAAGGTGTCCGCACAGGTCCTGTATTGTATGTGCCTTTCTTTTTACAGGATGTAGGCTACCTTAGTCGTCAGGCTAACCCAGTACTGTACCAGCCCAGTTTCTTTGTTCTGTCCCTCTCCTTGATGAAATGGATGTCCTGATGTTTCCTGTGGCTAGCTGTTGGTGGACGGACCTACACTCGCAACAACAGACGGGGACATAGGCTGCTGCCAATGCCCGATCAATTAAAAGGCAATAACGCCTCAGCTTATCTGTCAATGGGTAAGGGATTTATAATCGGCGTGGCGGCAATCTGCCACTTTCTTGGCACGATCTATACCACAACCAACTTCTGTTTCGTTCCTTCCCGTCTGTAAAGGGCCCCACCAGCGCCTACTTTGGTACTCAAAGCAGATGCGGGTAGAAACGAACGGTGCTCCATTCATTGGAAGCCCGAAGTCTACCTCCCTTCCTTAGTAGGTACGAGGTAGGGAGGGAGCTATTGTAATCTGAGGCGCCTCTTTTCTTACAGACATCCATCCATCCATGGAACTCTCCTCCTGCAACCGCAGAAGCTGTTTCATTCAAACCCATATCCCCGGATCTGTCTTCACGTGTGTTATTGATGCGGCTTTGACGCCAAAGACCACCACCCAACTACAGCTTTTCTAATCCTAGACGACCCCTTGCATTCAGATCGTCCTCGACCATCTACCCAAGTCGACAATATCGTCATCGGACCACGCCTACTGCTTCAATTCCGTGTCCTGATTTGCGACCCTCTTGCGAAAATTTAAGCAGGCTCATGACGAAACCCTAGGTTGTTCCTTTTTATATTCAAAGTGTCAATTTGCCTTTGCGCCAAGTCTATTAAACAACTACTGCATTTTGGTTATATCCGTCTTCCTCCCGGCACTTACATATACGTCTACTTATATATTATCCAACTACGATGGACCACGAGCCGCGCAATAAGAGGCAGCGCGAAGACGCAACTGATTATGATGAATTATACGCCCAAGGCCAACCTGGTTCTGCCGGTGCGAAGTCGAACGGCCGCCAGATATCCGCAGCTCGAGGAAGCATTTTGGACAATGATCGTGACAACAGCGCGGGCTCCCCCACACAATTACGCAAACCTTACGATGCCCATACGGAAAGCCCTAGAACGGATCGTGTAGAAGGCTCTCCAGCTTCGGACATCTCTGAGCAACGTCGACGCAATGATCTGGGAGTCACGTCGCCACTCACTCACCCGAATGGCATCTCTATGTTCCCAGACATGTCGGTCACCGAGCAGGAGGCCATGTCTCGACAAGCTCTCGCCCAGGCCGAGGAAAACATCGTTGCCGACAGCGACGAGTACAATTCTGCAGACGATGCCGGGTACGGGAGTGACAACTTGAGCTCTGCAAGCACCTCTATTGGCTCATCTGTTCGGGATTATATGTTCGAGAATGGCCGTCGTTACCATAGTTTCCGAGCTGGAGCTTACAATTTCCCCAACGACGACGTGGAACAGGAGAGAGAGGACATGAAGCATGCCATGGTGAGGCTGCTTTCTGGTCAAAAACTTCACTTTGCGCCTCTGGGCGACAACCTGCAAAATATTCTTGACATTGGAACCGGCACAGGAATCTGGGCAATCGAGAGTAAGGCCACGTTGCTTCGTATATGTATGCTCGGCAGCTAACACTGAGATAGTGGGCGAGCAATATCCGAGTGCGAATGTTCTCGGTATCGATCTCTCACCCATTCAACCTACTTGGTTGCCACCCAATGTTCATTTTATGGTCGACGACGTTGAGTCCTCGTGGCTTCATCCCCAAAACCACTTTGACTATATTCATTCTCGACACACAGTTCAAGCGATCAAAGATTGGCCTCGACTCTTTGAGAACGCCCTCCAGTGAGTATAAACTTCCTACAGCTTTATTAGCTGCGACGTACTCACACAACATAAGGCACATTAAGCCCGGTGGCTGGATGGAACTCCAAGAAATTCATCATTACCCCCACAATGCTAGGACAGGCGAAGCTATCCATCCCTACGACCACCCGATCGCACAATACTGGGCTTATATCAACGAAGGACTCGCAACTCTCGGAGTTGACTTTCCCGCTGCGGCAGGAGGTAAATTGGCCACTAAGATGCACGCAGCCGGTTTCATAAATGTTACTGAGCGAGTATTCCATGTCCCCCTCGGAACGTGGCCCAAGAACCAAGTTCTCAAGACTGTTGGATTGTATTGGCGTACCATTTTGAACGATGGCGTTCAGGCTATTGCTCTCGGTCCAATGTCAAGGGGGATGGGATGGAGCCGCGAGCAGATTGAAGTGTTTCTTGTCAGTGTGCGAAGGGCATACTGCGACAACACGGCGCTCCTGTACATGCCTATGCACATCGTTTATGGGCAAAAGCCACATTAAGAGGCTCGTACGAGAACAAAAATGGAGAGAACGGAAGGATTCGCGACCGATTGACTGACAGCTTCGAAGCCGTTCTGCAACCAAGGGCGTACCGACCCGAAGGCACCATCATAACGTGGAGCCACTAAAGGAATCAAGTGGAATCAATGGTGGACGGTTCTTGTCTAGACTACCCGATACGAGCCGGCTGGCTCGGTGCAAGTCTGATCCGGAAATAAGTGCCAGGAACACTAGCTTTACCTTTAAGAATGCGGTATCGAGGACCACCCACTGCCTTCATAGGCATATCTATGAATCGGTACTACGACCCACGAGTTGATATTAGACAGCCACAACATTACAGCATTTTTCATATTTACAAGAGTACCATGGTTCCTCTTGTTGCTAGGCTCCATCTCAATTACTTAGACCCTGGCACAACCCAAAGATCTTCAGCTGATGGTTGCATATCCTTTACCCACAATAATTTTGCGTACCACAAATGTCACATCGTACGAAAAAACCACGAACGCCCACAGAATGGGAACAAAGTCTAATATGACGAGAATTGGTGGATAGCTTCTCATCCCTGATCTTCTCGACGAAAATTCTCAACACACGGATTTAATTATGCAGCCAAGGAGGCCAAGCTTCATTAGGTGGCTTCGTGCCACCCGCACCATTACATCCATGCTAGCTTCGGAACTAAACTGCGGGAAGAGTGAGCAGAGGAATGGCTGGGCTTGAGACCTAACCTAGACGGTGTTATCACAGCAGACAATCCCAGTCATGTACTTCATGTACTAATCCCAGGTCATTTCTCGATTTTGTTTCTGGGATCAAGGTCATAGCTCGCAGTAATACGCCAATCATGAAGGCTCTTGTATCGAGATAGACTTAGGCTCAACACACCTTGCCACCCTTTCCAATGGCGCTATCAGGAGCGGTGCATGCAGGTGGAATAGTTCATACCGTCCATCTTCTGAGCAGCTCACGTATCCGCTATCCGCATTGGGTCTTACTGTTCATCTGAAGTTTGTAATTACCATGGGGCCTTGATGGGAGTTCGGAATGTATAAAACCACGCAACCCCAAGGCCGTACTACATATTGCAACGTTGACCGTCAAGCACGACCACGTCAAGATTTCTGTCAACATGGGTAAAGAACTTACACCACCATACTCGCATGGCTCACCAAGCTTAGAGACATCTCTTATGGTTCAGTTGGCGAGAAAGATTACCGAAGAGACGGAAAAGCTTGACAACTATTTCAAGCGCAACGACCTTCCAGATTTGGGATTTGACGTCGATGCCCCTGATGATCTTCCCAAGCTGCCAGAAGACATACAGAAATGCCGTCTGGAAATTTCATCGGCAACAAAGCAGCTTGAACTCCTTGTGAGAGGACCCAGAGAGACTGTCAGATGGGGTATATGGAGCGTAAGTTTTCTCACTGAATTGTGTTTCCGCCCCTAACGTATGGAAGTATCTAGATACGCTGAGCCTCCAGATTCTCAATAATTTCAAGATATGTGAGCACACCTTCCCTGCCATCAATCTAGTTGCTGATACTTAACAGACGATCTTGTCCCGTTGGATGGAAGTATTTCACTGAGTGATCTTCAGAGTACAACGACATTGGATCCTGTGAACTTGGCGCGTTCTCTCCGCCATGCTATGACAAACAAGATCTTTCAGGAACCCATGCCAGGTTTTATATCGCACACTGCTGCTTCCAAGATTCTGGCTGAGGACGCCAACCTCCAAGCTTGGGTGGGACTGAACGGAGAAGACTTCTTTCCTGCCGGAGCGCACACTCTGGAAGCTCTCCGTGCTGATCCAGCCGCTACTTCACTCACCCGGACCGGCTTCAATCATGCTTGGGGAACAGTCGATAAGGAACCCATGTTTGCAACCTTCGGCAAGGATCCTCCACGAGGAAAACGATTCGCTGTGGCCATGGCAAGCCTGACTGGTGGAGAGGGCTACGAAGTTGGATATTTCGTCGAAAACTATGATTTCTCCGAAGTGAACAACAACGAAGGGATATTCGTAGACGTTGGTGGCAGCCATGGGTTCGTGTGTGTTGATCTGGCTAGGAAATGGGACAAGATGAAATTCGTGGTGCAGGATTTACCAAAGACCATCAGCAGTGCTCCGAATCCCATATGCGAAGATGAAGGCGTGACACAGCGTATATCCCTTCAAGCTCACGACTTCTTCACACAGCAACCCATCAAGGGCGCTGATAGTAAGATACAACCCAGTACGACACCTTGATATAAGATTTGAGCTGACAAACGACCAGTTTTCTACTTTAGATGGATATTTCATAATCTGGCCTCTCATTATGCTATAACGATTCTGAAGAACCTTATTCCAGCTCTTAAACCCGGTGCTCGCGTACTCATCAATGATCATTGTCTACGCGAACCTGGGGTTGAGAACAGCTGGGATGAGAAGCTCATGCGGAGCATGGACCTTTTAATGCTGACTCTTCTGAACTCCCAAGAGCGAACAGAAAAGGAGTTCGAGGAGCTTTTCAAGGCTGCTGATGAACGATTTGTCTTCAAGGTATGCCGTGTGGTCTCGATTAGTATCATCCGTATTTGCTAACAGATTTCACAAAAGGGCGTGACGAGACCAGAAGGATGTAGAATGAGTATCATCGAGGCAGTTTGGCAACCTTGAGTCCAAGGTGTTGAAGAGCCAATTGAGTTCAGTATAAAGAGAATGATCTGGAATAGAATCTACCTTCTAAGGCCACAATGAACTTTTGACCAACGGTATCTGTTGGCTGCTGTCTGGGTAATAGAATAAGTACCCTCTAAGTTAGGTAGCTTAGACAGTTTTTGGGCTAAAGTAACCAAAATGTTTTGACTTCAGTAATCTCGTGGTAGCCATTCATTCAATGCCCAAGCAAAGCGTCAGATATCGCTTCGATTCTTTAACGCCTTTGAACTGCCTTCTGGAAAGTGCGATAGCCTTATGGTGCCGACCCAGCGCTTTTTGCAACGTTACAGTTCTAATCTAGTTTCATATATCGCTTTTCATCTCGGAGGTTGCGAATAATAAGGCGAAGTGATCGTGATCGGACGGTGCGTTTGTTGCAAGATATGGCGGCGTTGGTAGACTTAATACAGAGCCACAGCGTGGGCTATATATAAATTGATACGCAGCCCCTCTGATATCAAGGCGTAATTGGTTTAGTGGTAAAATTCTCCGTTGCCATCGGGGAGCCCTGGGTTCGATTCCCAGATTACGCATTTCAACTTTCATTCTGCTCCTAGTTGGCAGGATCCCAACTCCTTTTTGCCCTCGATTGAGACCCCGAGGTTTGAAACTGTGCTCCCGTTGTCACCTGCCCTTCTTTCCTTATACATAAGGAAATCATAAAGTTAACTCCTACAATTATAACAAACGAAATGATTTAGTTCATGTGAGTTTAGATCCATCGTTAGGCTGATCATTCCATTTCTCTCGCCCGAAATTTGGGATGAGAATTCTTCCCGTAGACCGTCCATCCTTTCTCTATTCTTCTAAAGACCAGATACAATATATCATAGAAGTCATTCACATCAGATGTGGCCATCCATTTCTGTCTAGTTTCATCGTGATTGTTAATGTATCTCTATCGAAAAGAACTAAGACTTGCTTCGGTAATACTTAAACTACAACTTTGTCTGTTCGCTTCCCAAACCTCAGCTTACGCACACCAGACACCCCTTGCTCATCGTATATAAAATATCCTGATTCACTTCCAATCCCTTGACTCATGTTTACCAATGTTACGACGTCCCTCAGTTACCTTCTGCTCCGAAACCACCCTTGGAGGCGATCTCCATGGCCAGCTCAGCAACAGTCTTGTCGCTCAGGACCTCAAACACCGAGACTTCGACGCTGCAGTTTGTAACAACCCAGTTTCGGACTCCAACGGCAACCAAAGAATCAACACCGTAGACGTTGGGCGGCTTGCCAGTGTCAATCTCCTCCGGGAGCATGTTCATAGCCTTGGCTAGCATGTGCGTAAGGCCTGTAGTAATGATGTCGGCAGCTGCATCTATGCTATTGCAGCATGCAAGGAGTGATTTCAAGTCGAACTTGGCTGAACCATCAGCGGCACTCAGATCGGGAGGTGCCATATCAACCAGGTTGAGGTAGCTATAAAGAGCAGTGCGAGACCAGTATGGATCAGCTGGCTGATTTTGTCGGATAAGACCACCGGAGCCAATGCCCATGACGATGCGGCTGGGCGTATGAATCTCTGGTGTAATTTCCCCAGTGACGGCAAAAGAAACTACAGTAAGGAAGTCCTGATGTCGAATGCCGTAGAAGCCACTGGCTCGCAGCATGTCAAGAATCCCATCGTCCTCGGCAAGCATGCCGGCACTAAGGACAGGTCCGAGATCGATGGAAGTAGCATGCTTGCCCTGAAGGCGGTACTTTTGTGCAAGGGCATCTTCAAAACAATTGCCAGCAGCGTAGTTCGCCTGACCACGATTACCAATTACCCCAGCAGAGCTGGCAAGGAAGATGAATAAAGGGTCTTCCGAGTTGCTAGAGACCACCTGCACCAGGTTATCCGAACCGATAGTCTTTGGCTTGATTGCCTCCATCCAGTCAGAGTATGTCATGTTTGCAAATATAGAATCCCTGATGACTGCTGCACATTGAAAAACACCTTTGATGGGGGGCATTTCTCGACAGATCTGCTCCTTGACGACTTTAGCAAGAGTGAACATATCGCAAATATCAACTTTGTAAACACGGGCATCGACACCTTTGGCCTTGAGATCCTCAATAAAGGAGTAGGAAGACTCAGACGAAGCGCCAGATCGTGATAGGAAAGCAACATGTTGAGCGCCGTTTCGAACCAGTAAATCGCAGATACTGCGACCAAGGCCACCAAGGCCTCCAGCAAGAAGGTAAGTGCCAGTACGAGATAGAGCCTGATGAAGCGTTCGAACAGGCTTCAAAGTTGTGATCTCAACCATGGGGTTCGTCTCAGGAGGAGCGGTAACAGATACAAGTCCACACAGCGGGCTCTTATCAATGGCCTTTAGAGCCTCGGTGACGTTGGGGAGTTCGATGCCTTTGATGAAGCGTTCCGCCACAATAAGTCTGTCTTTATGTTCTTCGCACTTGACCACTTCCTCGATTAGCTCCGCCACGTACTCAGCATCGTTCTTCATCAGTGTTGTCAAGTCAAAGTTGATAATCGAAACAGTCGCGGACCCAAGTTGAGTAGATGGGAGATTCGGGCACTTGCTTGCGAACTGTATAATTGTACCACCTGTAAACTATCAGAACATGATTTGCGAATTCCTTGTGCAAGAACTTACCATGACGAACGCACTTGAGGTTGGCCTCGAGAAGTTTTTGAGTAGGGTTGTATATCAGGTCAACTCCTTTTTCTACACGGTCGCGAAGAATCGCAGTGAAGTTATCGGTGTCAGCATTGAGGATGTGTGAGTTTTTGATGCCGAGACTCAGGAGACACTCTCGCTGATCCCCTGCGTCATGCCCCATAACGGTCACAAACACATCAGCACACAGATGAGCTGCTATGCTGAGAGCTGCAAGGCCAAAAGTGCTTGCCCCAGCATGGATGAGGACTGACTTCCCGCGCCCGAGTCTTCCAACGTGAACAAGACAGTGGTAAGCACTGACGCACTGGCTGAGAGGAAGGTTGGAAGATCGTTTAGCGACAAAGCGGCTGTCAATATTGACATTGCTCTGAACAGAGCTACTAGCGATAATGCCACAGACGCGATCGCCGAGCATGAACCCAGAGACATTGCGCCCAACGCGTCTAACACGGCCGCAGATATCGGTGCCAATTTCGGAATCCCATGTCCTTCCCATGACAGTATCCAGGTCATGAAAGTTGAGAGGGGCACTCTCGAAAACAATCTCAACCTCGCCAGGCTGCGGAGCAACGTTGGCTCCGGCAGTGAACCTCAAACTATTGTTAACCAGACCGGGTTGAACAACTTGAAGCTTCAAGTGACGTGGGTAGCTGTGGAAGGATACCTTTGTCGTGTTGTGCGATAACCCTTTCTCGACAATGTCGTTGAGCGACTCAATGGGAACTAATCGGGGGACAAAAATCGTTCCATTCTTCTCGGCAAACTCTAGCTCGTGATGACCAGATCTGGATGCCCATGCGAAGCTTTGCAAGAATATCTTGTCGATGGACTTGACAGTTGAGGGAGAGTCCAGTGGGGTATTTATGTTCAAGTCAAACGTCACAAACAATTTCAAAGGATCTTCTGAGTTTAGTGTGCGTGCCAGAGCAATGATGGGGGCGCCCTTGGGGTTCATAGGTTCCATATGAGCACCGCGCGAGACCCAAAGAATACCTTTGGCTAACTGATGAACAGTACGGAAAGCGTTGAACTCTGCCTCCGTCCAGTTGTAGACATATGCATTTGAGTTATCTGCAGCGAAGTCAAGAAGAGAGATGACAATATTGCCCTTGAGCTTGTTTGGCTGGCTCATCACTTCACTGAGATGCATGACGTGAATTTGTAAAACGGTGTAACGTTCTACGATGAGCTTGCCAGCAAGCGATCGTGCCTCGGAAAGAGATTCGTTGGCCAGAAGGATTACCACATCAGGCACAGAAAGCCAATCGTGGGCCGGATCTGCGCGGTGAACACTAAACTTCATTTCAACAGCCTGACCACTGTTATCCTGGTAGCTGTGGGCGACAACCTCTTTGCCCACAGCGTCAAACTCGCCAGGTGGCAAGCTTTCAAGTAGGAAACCAGGCCGGTTTAAGTGTGTCAGAAGCCGGGGGGTGTCTACACCGTTCTGGACACAAACAAGAATAAGATCATACTTGGGCAAAGGCTCGGAGCCATCAATTGCCCGATTCTCGATGAAGTGTTCGTAGTGTGTTCCCTCGACCATGGAAGGCCTTTTCAAAGGCTTGCTGCCAGCAGCGTGCCCCAGTGTGTATCGAGAAAACCAAGGCGTTCGCGTGCGAGTACAGTCAAGTGCACTTAGAATGTTTAGTGCTGTATATAAGCTGCCGCCCACCTGAAGAACTGAGAGACCCGGCAGTTTGTGGGCAAGCGTCTTGGCGAGAGACTCAATTGTCAAAGATCGCGAACAAGTAATGTCCTGTATCCACGAAACCTGAGTGCATAGATTGCGGTTGTTAGGAAGAAAGCCTCCCACAGCCTGAGCTGAATTGGCGATGCCAGTGAAGTGAAGACCGCTGACAACGATCGAGGGTTGGTCCCAACATGACTGTGTCATGGCGATATCCGTGCTAGCATCACGAAGACCTATCCGAGTAGCAGTAGAATACCCATCAAAACCCTTATCAAGATCGCGCGAGATATCTGCCGAGACAAATATGCTCTTGATAAATGTCGGAACCATAGGCTCATTCGAGATTGCAAAGGGTGTCTGGAATATTGAGTCTAGGGTTGCGGGGTGAATGAGATGATCATATTCAAACTTAGCAGGCATCTTCGAACGTGTGTCGGGAATGCGGATCTTGGTAACGCATGAGCTGTTCCCCTGGAGGATATGGGTAATGTTGCGAAAGGTAGGGCCGTAGTTCATACCAACAATGTCGAGGAGCTCGTAGAGCTGCCTGGGAACGACCGACTGCTTGCACGTTGTCTTGAGTAACTCAAACTTTTTACGGTACTGATGAAAGGCGACCTGCCAGTGCCCTCGTTTGTATCGCGTCTCGATACAGCCTGTGGCGTTCTGTTCCCATGCAGAGTTCAGTTGTTTTGAGTAGATACAGAACTCGAAGGTGGTATCCTGCTGCTGATCATCGGAGGTCGAGATACGCTTGAAGTTCATGGCCATCTCCAGTCCATGTGCAGTATTTGGCACAATCATGGCTTTTTCAATTCGCATGTTGAGAATCTCAAACCCAAGAAGATTCTCCGTATCCCTCGCCAGTTGGCTTGCTCCTTGTAGAGCCATAGTGACCATGCCAGCTGCTGGATATATGATGGTCTTCTGTACCTGATGATCCTGAATCCATGGATTTTCAGAGATACGGAGGAAACCCCGCCAGCGAGGTTCATAGGAGATGGCATCGGCGGTAGGAGCACCGATAAGATCCTGTCGAGGAAACTCTCTAAAGCGGTTCGCTTCACCGAGATGAGATTCGTGCCAGTAAGACCTGGTGTGGTTCCATGGATAGGGAGGGAGGTCGGTCAAGCACTTTGGAAGAACTTCGTAGTTACTTTGAGCAATGACTTTTTCTATATCGAACTTATATCCAGACGCCCAAAGCTCGGCCAAAGTCTGCTTCAAAGAAGTTGGGCCATGAGTTCTGTGGCTGAGAGCTGAACGGAAAACGGGCGAGTTGTTTTGCTTGGACTGATTTATGGTGTCAACAACTGGAGAACGAAGCGTCGAGGTAGGGCTCAACTCTAGAAAGATATCGGGAGAATCTTCAGGAGGGAGGGTTAGCATATTGTCGATCGCAGACATGAACAAAACTGTATGGGTCAGATTGGAGGCCCAGTACCCCTTATCAAGCTTGCTGCCATCGATAGAATTCCCACTGACTGTAGAGAACATAGTCACGGGCTTCCGGTGCTCGCACGGGCTCACAAGACCTAGGGCAGACTTATACTCTTTCTCAACCAACGTCATATCGGTAGAATGGTAAGCGACCTGAACTGGAAGGATGCGGCAAAAGATACCCTTTGCAGTGAGTTCTTTGTATGCGTACTGGATGTTTTCTCCTCTCCCGGAAAGTGTCACTGATCGAGGGCTGTTAATGCAAGCCACCTGGCATCGGTAAATCTCGGCCTTTGAGTCCTTCGAAACCCCAGGGATATCTTTAGGCTGCAGTCCAGCTACCATCATGGATCCATGAATCGGTGGGGATTTAGTCGCCAGGGACGAGGCAGCTACGCCGCGGTAGTAAGCAACCTCCCAGGCCGCCTGTCTTGTCAGAGCGCCCGATGCGTATGCCGCTGCGATTTCTCCAGAAGAGTGCCCGACAACATAGCTGGGAGTGATCTGAAATGAGTCAAAAAGATCTACCAAGGCCATCTGAACAGCAGTGGTAGCAGGTTGGGCGATTCTAGCGTCAGATATGCGAGTCCGGGTCTGGTCGTGGAGTATCTCCTCAAGGAGGTCAAATTGACTTCCGAGAGCGACTTTCATGTAGTGAGAAGCGGCTTCCATAGCATCACGGAAAACCTTGAAATTTAAAAGGTCTTTCCCCATTTGCGCATACTGAGCTCCTTGACCGCAGAAAAGAAAACATATCTTGGGTTGCTTGTTTCTGGAAGTTCGCTTGAATAGGGTATCGTTGACATTCTGAAGGTTGGCGATAAGGTCTTCTCGAGACTCGGCAACGACAGCATGTTTCCATTCCAGACTGGACCGGCGACAACCAATTGTGTAGGCATAGTTTTGAAGGAAAGCCTCATCGGCTTCCTTCTTTGAATTCAAGTAAGACAGATGGGACTCTAGGATACGGCCAATGCCAGACTTTTCATGCGCTGAATAGAGGAAAAGTTGCGGTTCGGAATCTGTCTTGGGAAGGGGCTTCTTCAAAGCTGAGTCGGAGGACTCGAGAGAGCTATGATTACCCTTTAGCCCGCGAGCTGATAGATATCGAGGAGCTTCATCCATGATTACATGAGCGTTCGTGCCTCCGAAGCCGAAGCAGTTGACACTAACGCGGCGTAAACCTGGAAGAGGCCAGTCAATCATTTTGGCCGGTACCTAGAATTCAAGGTGAGTAAAGATTTGTTAGTGGAATAGTCCAAGTACATACCTTGACTTTCCAGGTTTCGAAATCGATATCAGGATTGGCTTTGTCGAAATTGATGTTGGGTGGAATTTTGGCATGCTCCAGAGTCAGGACACCTTTGATGAGTCCAGCTACACCAGCAGCGCCTTCAAGATGGCCGATATTGGGTTTAATCGATCCAACAACGATGGGATTATCAACATCGCGAACGGAGCCGAGTGATTCAGAAATGGCTTTGAGCTCACGCCAATCCCCAGCTTTGGTACCAGTGCCATGACACTCGACATATGCGGTTTGGTTGAAGTCAAGACCTGCAGATTCGTAGATGGAGTTGATGTTGGCGACTTGTGCCTCTTTACTGGGTAAAGTGATACCTTTAAGAGTCAGTCGTGACGGGCAAGATAAGGAAACTATTTCACATACCTGTTGTATGACCATCTTGATTGACTTTGGTAGCTCGGATGACTGCGCGAATGGTGTCGTTGTCGCGGAGAGCATCAGAAAGGCGTTTCATAACGACGACGCCGATACCTTCACCCCGACCATATCCATTGGCTCTCGAGTCGAAAGTAAAACACTTGCCATCAGGACTCAGGAAGTTGAGCGCCGTCATTGGCATCATGGTATTCGGGGTAAGAATCATGCCAGCACCAGCGGCAATCGCCTGATAAGTTGTCAGTATCCTCCCACGAATAAATAACCAGGTGAAAACTGACTAGAGATGTCTCTTCTGTTCTGAGACTCTGTGCAGCGAGATGAACAGACACAAGACTGCCACTGCAGCCAGTATCAATGGTCATGCTGGGGCCATGCAAATTGAAGAAGTATGAGATGCGGTTCGCCATTATGGCAATACCGTTTCCGGTAGCAGCATATTGAGGCTGCCAGTCTGGATCTCTGAGGCATACTTGCTCATAGTCTGTCCAAAGTTAGCAAACATCCGGGCTAGCAGCTGATGTATCTTATCTTGCCTTTGACAAAAGACCCGACATAGACTGCAGCATCGCTACCGTCAACATCCTCCTTTCGAATTCCAGCTGAATATCTAAATTTAGTATTGACTTGATTGAGCTAGCGGAAAGACTGACCATTTTCAAGTGCCTCATATGAGGCCTCAAGAAGGATTCTCTGTTGAGGATCGATAGCTTTGGCATCTTCTGCCGCAACCGAGAAGAACTAAGAAGATGAAACGTCAGGAAAGAACTCTCTTTCTAGAACCAGAAACTTACAGAGGCATCAAAAGCGGCATAGTCACCTTTGATGAAGTGGGCTCCGCGAAAGGAGATCTGAGAAAGGTGCATGGTTAGCCATGTTTCATTGAGGACCTGGCATGCTGCTTGACTTACGCTACCTTGACGATCACCACCAGGATGATAGTAGCCATCGATGTTTAGACGATCTTTGGGAAATTCGCTCCATTGAGACTCTCCTCGTTCCAAGACTTTCCATAATTCCTCGGGAGAAGAGGCATCGCCGGGGAACCGCAGGCCGATACCTACTACCGCGATGTCATCCTCCATAGCGTCCAAGAAAGCCACCCAAAAAAAGACGGAAGGTGATATAGCTTTATCTTTGGTTTGGGTTCTTTGCCGAGTGTTGGAAGAAATCAAAAAGGTCTAGGAAAGCTCTGAACAGCAAGAAGGGTGTTGAGGTTGAAGAGAAGGGAAGGGAAAAGAAGGAAGGGAAGGAAGGAATAAGCTGGGCAGTTGCGTGCTAAATATGACGAAATATAGAACAATATCTCTCAAAGTTTGGCAGTGATAACAGAAGTTCTAAAAGTGCCAGGTCTATGCCAGTGCCAACAAGTTGAAATATATTGGCAGTCCTAGCAGTAGACTAACTGGAGGTGGCTCAATTGGCCAGCACTGGCTGGCAGTTCTGTTCTCAGGCCAGAATAGGACCCACGAGTCTTTTAATTGTTCAATAGAAGAATTAAAATCAAGCACGGGTGTTTAATCAATAGTTGTGTTGTATGACGAGCACGGAGGCTGTTCATCCCCTTGTTCGGTGTTGAGATGAGAAAGGGGTCGGGGATATGGATATGGATATGGATATGTTCCCTTCTTTTATTCGCGATCTTCTTGATTCTTCGCCTGAAGAGCAGATCTAAATGTAGACGAAAAAGCCTCAATGTCCACCTAACAAGATCTTTAATTAGAATGAATGATCTGACAAGATCGATGCGATGCCGTGCCGTCACAACACTGCCACTGCCACTGCCAACAACTTTCCCATCCCGCGGTCGGCGTGATAACTCCAAGTTTGGCCGACGGCACGGAGTATGACTAGAATACCTTGCAGAGTCAAGAAATCAGAGTAGGGAAGGTGCAGGAGAGATCCAACTGATCCAAATTATATGATTCAGAGGCCAGGTACTGTCTATTATGTCTGTGTTGGGAGATACATCGGAGTCTACGGTGCGTGTATGCAATGCAGCTTCAAGATGCTATACTAAGGCAGATGAGGAGAACAACCAGTTCGTGTCAAGTAAAAGATTCCTTTGAGACTGGCATGGCGGTCAGTGAGAAAGCAGATTGCCAAACTGCTTTCCAAACGGCAACGTGCTTCTGCTTCACTCTGGATGCAGTGTTGGCTGCAATATCCCATGGACTTGTTGAGAGGATCATGGATTGTTTTATTTTTGGACGGTTGGTTAATATAGAGTCCAAAGTTAATAAAGGCATCGACAGCTCTTTTCTGATCCACTGTATACGGCTTGAAATGGTTCATGTTGCCCGCCACCACTACGGCAAAGCTACATGGGACATTTCGTCTTCAGGTGCGGCACTTGAAGTCGGGCTTCTTAATTGAGAAACTCCCGAGCTTCTATTGTCCCAAGAAGCACACCCTCCCCGCATTGATCAGAGAGTGAAAGTCCGGCATATAGGAACGGGGCATTGCCCGTAACAAGTCTATCGGACAAAGGCAAACCGAGGCCTGATGAACTCCAACCGCAACCCGTTTTCGTAAAGTAAATTTACAAAAGTTCACTCATAGGTATCTTGCCTAACAGAAGTACCACTTAGACTCAATGTGTCAGAAGACCAACACTAAGGATATGCAGAGTAAGAATGTGGACATCTTTCTAGGGTTGAAGCTGGGCCTCGGAACTGCTGACTTTGACAGCTGGAGTCTTGCGACATACTCGGATACGAGCATCTGACAGTTGATACGTAGTCAACTCAGTGTATAGGTAGCATGGCATTCATGATATGACATGATATAACATGACCCTGGTTGCGGGGACTTTTGCTCATTGCCTCTTGGGAGCTAAAATTCAGTGGCTTGCTTCATCTCCATCCAAGACGTTTTAACCCCACGGGACGAGCCGCTGCAACAGGATAAGGTTAAGGGTAGGATATGAGGAGAGGAGAGGAGAGGAAGAGGAGCCAACCTAGCTAAGCTTGGTCAGCATATACGAGCGGTAGACTAGCTACTAAGGTAGCCCCATGTACTGTACATGCTCTTTGCCAGCTGGTCCCAGTCACCCCGGTCGGGCAAGTAAGTACCTTGTACTTGTACACATCATGCTTGGTGATGTTTCTAGGACGGGAAGCTCTACCGTGTCGCAACGGCTAAATGAAGCATGCAATGCCATGCACGAGGGGGGCCAACAGCGGAACAACCGTTGATAACCTCCCGAAGCAGGTCCGCACGACGTCAGATGGCCCGCAATGGAGCGGACAGAAGGATGATAGGCTGAAGACGGAGGTTCTTGTATCTCACAATTGCCGATTAGAGATCAAGTTGCGGACGAGACGACAAGGTGAACTGTTCCCATGATCACGTGGTCTCGTCTCCCTCGTCAACAAAGTTAACTAGCTACCTTTCCCAGAATTACTAAACGAGCATAGTGCCTTGAAAGAATTTCTCGCCATCAAAAGCCGTCATGTCCCTGAATCATCCGATTACCTGGGAGAATGTGGCGGAACAAGGTTGCACAGCGTAGCGCCAGGCGAGCGTCGTTTGGCTGTCGCTATCCATCCACCAGGAGCTGCTGCTCTTGTCTTTTGACTTGGATGCTCAGCCATACTCGCAAGAAAAGTCTTGCCTAAGTATCTTTGTGCAAGGGAAGAGGAGTCAGCTAAACCTGAACAACACACCATTGCGAGCCATGGACAGCACCACGATCGTACCAGTGAGTACTGGCATCACTACCATCTTCTGTCCCAGCCTGAGAGCCTACGGATACATGGAGAAGCTTCTTCATTAGGTATGATATCAGAATCTCGCAACGGCACAGACACAGGTAGGCGGAATGTAATCTAAGACCAGACCGAGCACTTGTCGTTTGGCCGAGGCCCTGGCCCAGCCACGAGAAGTGAACATACTATGTGTTACCAACACATATGCAGTGTCCCACAGTGTTGCCGAGGTATTTTCGCTTGGACGAGAAGGCAGCGGTTAAGTCGCTGGATTTTGTCACGAACAAAGCAGTTTGACAATCCGTCTCCTTTGTGTCAACTCATTCCACAAATACCACACGGCCAGTCCAACATGAGAATGGAATTGCGGCCTTGGAAACTCCAAACTACATCTCGACAGAAAGAGTCCGGGCCCAAAGCTTCTACTCACCCGTATCACCGACCTGATGGTCATAGAACCACCCTGTCTTACCTAAAGAGTGCCCTCAGTAGCACAGCACCCGTCATAGCCACTGCTCCTGGACTCGTACCACTGTCAGAGAAGATCTCATCTGCTCTAATATTGAGCTTCGCTCTGGCTGCGTCCTTGGTCCTGGGTGAGGACTGAGGTTGGCGATGGAACTGGATGGCCTCTTCGCTTGTAGTCGTGTAACGGTTGAGGACCATGTCTCAAATATTAATTCGATCCTTCGCCTTCTCCGGCAAGACATCTGTCTAATGTTTGGAGTGTTTCAAGAATATCGTATCAATGTCAAGTTATTGTTAGTATTGCTTTTCTAAAAGCCTGGACTCGATATGAAAAGCAAACATCCTTTCTTTTCGATTTGACGATTAAAGATATTCCAACACTTTTAACTCTGCATGAAACTTTGGCTTTTCTTCTCTTCTCTTTTCCTTCTTTTGGGAGGCAACTACCTATCTTAAGAGACCCTTCTTGCCTCGTTGCACCTGCTCTATCGAAAGTCTTTGTTGACGTTGGCTTCCACTCAAGAGGCTCATATAGTCGCCACAGGCACCTACTTCCATCCGACGTTAAGATTTCTACAGCTTGGATAGAAACCCCGATTCAACTTTCGACCGACCACAGGTTTCAACAGAAACTCAAGCTCTCAAGCTAGATATAGTTGGAATCAGTAGGAAGAATGTCCAGTGGATATCGCATGTCGCTTTCCTACCCGAACACATCTTTGGGTCAAATGGCGATGATGGAGAACCCGGTAGAAGAAGATACGCCAATAACGGCGACTGCCATTGGGTTGCGGAAGCACTCGGTCACTGGCCCTCGGCGGGCAGTTCTTGTCATATCGTAAGTGATCTTAGTCTTCCAAGATGCCCTTGTTAACCAAGATGCCCACTCTTTAGCCTACTCATGGGCCTTCTTTTCTCAAGCCTCGATACCTCGATTGTGTCAACATCGCTCGTCACTATCTCGCACGACTTGAACGACTTCACCAACGCTCCATGGATCGTCCTAGCATATCTTTTGACGTATATGGGTATACCCCCCGAAACTCGTGGACCGGGGAACAGGTTTTGACAATATGCAACAGGATTCGCCGTTTGTGTGTCCAAATTGAGTGACATCTATGGTCGGCGAAACATGCTCGTGGTATCATGGGTCATCTTTGTTGGGTTTTCTCAGGGCTGTGGATCGGCTACAAGTATGACAGCCTTGTACGTGTTCTGCTCTGTACTTGTACTCTCTTCTCAAGCTGATCCCCTTTAGGATTGTATGTCGGGCGTTTCAAGGCATGGGAGCGTCTGGATTGTACAGCTTAACACAAATCGGACTGGTTGAGGTTGGTCCCTCCCATAGTCCCAGTCTGATAGGGGCTTTGATTGGAGCTACACTCGCAGTCGCTTTTGTCCTAGGTCCTATCATTGGCGGTGCAGTCTCTCAGCTATCAGATTGGAGATGGTTATTCAACATGAAGTAAGTACACTCACTTGATTACGTTGCTTTGCTTTGGGAAGTGACACTGACAAGGTCAGTATCCCCTTCGGCCTCATTGCGATTCTCACCATCACGAATCTTTGGCCACACGAAGAAGTGGCCCACTTCTTCTCATGGAGAGCCTTTGTCAGTATCGACTTTCTCGGCAGTGCGACACTTCTTGCCAGTTCTGGATTTCTCGTATTCGCCATTCAGCAGGCTGGCTCTGAGACTTTTGCTTGGGGAAGCCCAGAGATCATTTCAGCTTTGGCAATATCCGGTGTCAGTTGGTTTGTATTTGTGTGGTGGGAAGTCTACCTCGAGACCAAGCCTAAGCCAATGCGCAACATCGAGCCCATCTTTCCAATTCGACTGATGCTGCGCCGAGTTTACTCTGCCGGACTACTGTAAGTTGATAAGAGGCAAATCATCTAAACTGGTCGCTTACATTTTACAGCGTCACTTTATTCACAGGATTCCCTTACATCTCGCTTTCGATTATCATTCCGGAGCGATTCCAAATCGTCAGTCGCCAAGAGGTGCTCATGGCAGGTGTCCATATCCTTCCCATGCTAGGGGCTTGCGCTGTTGGCTCTTTTCTGGGAGGAGCAATATCTAGCCGAAGGAACAACACCTCGTTAACACTTATTGGCGCTTCTTGTCTTCAGCTTCTGGGGGTCGGACTAATGTCAATGTTGACCGAACCAGACTCGCACCCAAAATCCCAATATGCCTTCCAAGCGATATTTGGACTTGGAGTCGGCCTTTCCTTCTCAGCAGCAACCATAATGACCAGTATCCTGGCAGCTGAACGCAGTGAGCTCGCCTCTGCTCAGGGTGCTGTTGCACAGGCTCGCGTCCTGGGAGGTTGCATTGGACTTTCGAGCTGCACTGTTATATTCAATTCTCACGTTAATGAGTACCTTAAGAACCACCTGACACCGACACAGCTCGAAAGTCTTCACCGGTCGCCACTTACAAGCTTACAACTTGCAGGAAGCCTACAAGCACTAGTCAAAGACGTCTACGCCGACGCGTTTGCCGAGGAGATCAAGATTATGATGCTTGTCTGTTCCGTCATGATCATCATCTCTCTATTCTCACTGGAGCGAAACCCTGCGCCACTCGAAAGATTGACAGCTTTCCCGAAGGATGACTTCTCTTCCAGAAGAGGTAACGAATCTGCCACAGAGATGACCGATATGTCGGGCATCCGTCGCTCGGTCTGACATGGAGTTATTGTTATTATTTGGTTTATTTTATTTTATTCTGTCTTTGATTGTACGAGTCAACCATAGCTCCTCTTGATAGGATTGGCGTCTTGCGTGGCATATCTGGCGTTGTCTTGATGTATTGGGGGCCATTCACTGCGCCGCATCTGGGTGTTCGGATGTTTCAATAACCAGGGACTGGATGGTATATGTACAGGTTTATATTATCGCAAGGTTTGGTGAGGAACCTTTCTTCTGATCATATCAAAAGAGACTATACCATATCTACGTACTGGTTGGCCTTGAGGGCCTGGATGATCTGGACTAGAAATGCCTAGAGTGAGCCATTATTCCGGTCAGAACCTAGTACATTGATTCTTATCACTGGCAAGTCAAACACGCGTCCTGTTCGTCTGTTCAAGCAAAGTCTCGGCTGCCCCTTACAAGCCAGACAAATTCCATTCATTTGTATTACCATGGCGCATAGTCTTGCATGGCAACACAATACTAGATCTACTGGCCCTAGAATATCTATTACAGTTTCTACTGTAATACAAAGTCTGTGTTGCTCTTGGGCCAGTCGATCAATCGCAAAGTCCGAAATCGGGGTAGCTTGAGAGACCTTGCGGATAAGAATGTGAGTCCCCTTTGAGACAAGCCGGTTGTACAGACGGCCTCTATCAGCGTCCTTGTTGGGTTGAATGACTAAGGCCTGTAGCGAGGAACAGAAGGCAGTGTCTGTTGGAAATTGAAACCATGTTTGTCTTGGACGCTCAGCATCCTTTTTTGGAGTTTCACCGCCTATCTGATCTACGCCACCTCTGTATGTGCGCGCGCGAGAGAGAGAGAGAAAGAGGCCGAATGTGCGAGGAGAGTGTTGAGATTTGTCTGGTGGCCTGAATGTCTGATGAAAAGGTCGTGTGACGAGCACGACTGTAGGGTGGACTGGGTATCGAGATCTGGCAGGAAGAGAATGCAAGACGTGCAGTGAGATCTAGTGCACTGTGAGAGGTTTCGACCCAGTTACCAAGCCATCCACCTATATGCAGCTGAATGGATTCGAAGTGTCTTGGCTGGCACTGTTATACTCGGAAACATATCAAATCAGCATGTTTATTTATGGACACTTAGCGTATACGGCCATAACGTTGTTCTGCGCTTCATGGTTAACTTGCCGGGTTTACGAAGTAGTGGTCGAATCCTCGATGAGCCATTTAAGAGAGCTCTCCTAGGACTACAATGATGCACTGAAAGCAACAGCTCCAACAGACAGTGAGAATAGTCCGTTGAAGGATATGGAGTCTTGTTCATCAGGTGCCGAATTCAAATTCACTGTTCTATCCTGGACGTGTAAGACTGTTCACATGTTCCATCATCAAACAACGAAGACAAAGGAGCTCAGGGAACAAAGGCTTAAAAGTGAAATCACATCAAAACTCACGTACTAAGATCATCTGGCAAGCATGATAAGAAATCCAAGGTCTAAGAAATGGGGGTAACGATCCCACTCTTCCCCCCAGACACAACCACTGGACCTAAATAGAGGCATCTCCATGTTTGTTCTTCTTTTGCTTTATTTCTTCCGTTAACCAATTGGCCCTTTGTTCCCAGAACAGAAGTATGGAAATACACAAATAAACCCATCAACTGGACACAACCCGGACATTCTTCTGCTGTCAGCATCGAGAGGTTACGATACGTTATCTTGCCGATCTCCGTCACATGCTAAGATCTTTTTAGACTGATAGAGCAGGAAAGAATAGAACAGAAAGTTCTAGAAGAATGGTCATAAGTAGTTTTGTAAACTCATCACTTATCGCTAATTTTGAGAGGGGACTTTTTACAAAGTTATGAAGGATATCGGCGACTTGAGGCATCGAGGTTTCTCACTGGACAGGTCTTAGGACTTAACTCTTACTCCAAAGTTAGATAGAAGTACCTTTAATTTTATTTCTATTTTTTATTTTATTTTTTTATTTGGTGCATTTCCTGGTAGGTTTCCCTTTTTTGTTAAGATCGATCCATTTTGTGCTTGAAAGCCACCAAACACTCTGCAGTTGATATCGAAACCGAGGGGTTACAAGCTCATGCATGGGTCATCTACC